>PVIJ01002914.1:46441-147357 GCA_004024925.1 Scalopus aquaticus
GGTCGTATGGAAGCTCCATGTTTAGCAGTTTGAGGAATCGCCATACAGCTTTCCATAGTGGTTGGACCAGTTCACATTCCCACCAGCAGTGTAGAAGAGTTCCTTTTTCTCCACATCCTTTCCAGCATTTGTTGTTGCCTGTATTTTTAATGTGTGCCATCCTCTCAGGTGTGAGGTGGTATCTCATAGTGGTTTTGATATGCATTTCCTTGATTTTAAGTGATGTTGAGCATTTTTTCATGTATCTGTTGGCCATTTGCTTTTCTTCTTTGGAGAAGTGCCTTTTGAGCTCTTCTGCCCATTTTTTGACTGGGTTATTGGCTTTGTTTTTGTTGAATTGTGTGAGTTCCTTGTAAATTTTTGTTATCAGTCCTTTATCAGATGTATTGTGTGCAAAAATCTTTTCCCATTTGGTAGGGTGGCTGTTATGATTGGATCAAGATGATGTGGTACATATACACAATGGAATACTATTCAGCATTCAAAGAAGATAAAACACATGCAATACGCAGCGACATGGATGGAATTAGAGGGAATCATACTCAGTGAAATAAGCCAGAAAGAAAAAGAAAAATATTGAATGGTTTCACTTATAACAGGACTATAGGGAGGCCGGGTGGGAGAGAGACACTCAGCGGGGTGGGGGGGAGGATAAGGGCACAAAATGGAAGAGAGGAGAATACAGGGGACCATGGAGATGGATCATGGGTGAATTGGTGGTGGGCTGCCCAAGGGGAATACAAAATGTAAAAGACATAAATAACAATTAAAAAAAAAGAATTCATTCACTTTTCGTATTGCGGGTAAAAGACAATGTATATTGAAGGTCTTTGGGCACTTTTGCCCTGTGGACACTTGACATATTCCCAAATATTTAAAATGTTGGAAAGTGACTTAAATTATTACAAGCTGTAAAATTCTAGCAAATTTCAAGTTATAATTTGGCCTCTCAGGGCCTCCCTGGTGGCGCAAGGGCTTAAGTCTCAGCACTGTGAGGCTGTCAGCAGCCACTGCAGTACGAGTTCAATCCCCAGCCAGGGAGCTAATCCACATGGCGCAGCAGACCTCTCCTTTCTCACCTGCTGCTCCCCTCAGCAGCATATATCAGTGGATTCGCCTGTTCTGCCCCCCACTCTGTCTCTGGTGAATCCTCTCACACAAACAGACCCCCCTCTGGCCTGCACCCCAGCTCTTGTATGCATAAATAAATAAATCTAAAAAAAAATTTTGGCCTCTTGGATCACACAGAGTGGGTTCATGCATGTACAGTAGCTAATAAATTCAGTGAATTGGGCCTCCCTGGTGGCAGAGGGATTAAAAAGTCTCAGCACTATGAAGTTATTGGCAGCCGCTGCAGTGTGAATTCAATCTCAGGCCAGGGAGCTAACCCACATGGTGCAGCAGACCTCTCCTACCTCACCCTCTGCTCCCCTCAGCAGAGTATTGCAATGGTTCTGCCTGTTCTGCTCTCCAATCTTGTCTGGTGAATCCTCTCACCACCGCTGCACCTCTGGCCTACACCCCAGTTCTTGTATGCATAAATAATTTTTTTTAATTCAGTGAATGTATGTTTAACTATGGAATAGTTTACTCAAATATGTTTGATTCCTTTTCAGTGATGAGCCTGTGGCAGATATTGAAGGCCACACAGTGCGCGTAGCCCGTGTCATGTGGCATCCATCCGGACGTTTCTTGGGTACCACCTGGTAAGCCATTTTGTTCTATTGGTACAGATCTATGGCATCTTGTTAAACTTTTTTGGCTTGACTGCCAGGTAATATTTCAGAATATAGATCTTTAATAGGATTTTCTCAGACTGCAATGAATTCTGATCAGTTTGTATAAGGACCTCCCCTGGTGGTGCAACAGGTTAAGTCTCAGCACTGTGAAGCTATCCAGAGCCACTGTAGCATGAGTTCAATGCCCGGCCAGGAAGCTGACCCACATGGCGCAGCAGACCTCTCCTGCCTCACCCGCTGCTCCCCTCAGCAGTGTATTTCAGTCGATCCGCCTGTTCTGCTCCCCACTCTGTCTCTGGTGAATCCTCTCACCACCCCATACCTCTGGCCTACACCCCAGTTCTTGTATGCATAAATAAATAAATCTTTTTTTAAAAAGAAGAGATTATATAATGTAGCTAGGGTTAAGAGCATTTGCTTCTAAACTGCAGTTAATCTGAAATTTCAAAGTCACTAATGGCCAGAAGACTAGTTTTCATTCTTCCCTTTCTTTTCTTTTTTTATCACATTGTATGCCGGAAACGTATTTACACGTTTTACGTTGACTGGTAGTAGCAAACTACTTGCAAACAGTGTGTTATTACTCACCAGCTATGTGGCTTAAAGAAAGTGGTGATCCTTTTCTTATAGGAATAGTAATATGGGAATAATGTTTTGCTTACAAAAATATTTTGAATTGCATGCGGGAAACGTATTTATACGTTTTACGTTGACTGGTAGTAGCAAACTACCCGCAAACAATGTATTAATAATAATTTATCTATTTGTATATATATTTTACATCATTGTTCATTTTCATACAATGTTTTCTTAGGTGTCATTCTTCCCTTTCTTGACCAATATTGGAGGTTGATATATTCTTTGCTACCTATTGTATTATAATTTCTCTGTTTACAGATTCCTTTTCTGCTTCTGTCGCTTCAGTGAGGCCAGACCCTGTTAAAGAACTTTGTATTCGAGGTGTAACTTAGATGCAGTGGAATGAGTTGATATCAGTTAGTCTTGACAGATACATGCGTGCACTTATGGACCACGTCCTTGTCCGTAGAATAGGTCCCATCTCCCCGGGGGCTCTCTCACACCCCTTCCCGGTCAGCTCCCCCTTCTACAGTGCTCACAGGTGGGATTTCTGTTCCATAAATTGCCCTATGAACTCATTTGCGTCTGGTTTCTTTTACTCAGCATAACGTTTTTAAGACTTTTCATGTTGTTGCATGTGTCAGTGCCTCCTTATTGCTGAGGTGTATTCCGTTTTATAAGTGCCGTGTTTTGTTTGTTTATTTTAGTAACGTCATTTGTTTGTTAACATTTTTTCTTTATGTTTAATTTCACACAAATGTCGTGCTTTGTTTTTTTAATCCATTCATCTACTCAGATGCAGTTTCTAGGTTTGGGCTGGTCAGAATAAAGCTGCTATATATGTTCTCTTATAATGTTCTTATGGCATTTTTTTAAAGATTTATTTTATTTTTGCATACAGGCTGGGGTGCAGGCCAGAGGTGTGGGGCGGTAAGAGGGTTCACCAGAAATAGAGTGGGGAGCAGAACAGGCATATCGACCGAAATACACTGCTGAGGGGAGCAGCGGGAGAGGCAGGAGAGGTCTGCTGCGCCATGTGGGATTCTCCCTGGCCGGGCGTCGAACTCGTGTCGCAGCCACCAACAGCTCCACAGTGCTGCGCTTAACCCGTTGTGCCACCAGAGAGGCCCCGTGGCATGTTTTTACTTTCTTTTGAATAAATACCCAGGGATACAATGCCATGCCATAGGGTAAATGTGTATTTAACTTTCAAGTTGTCTTCTAAGGAGGTTGTACTGTTTTTATGTTTCTGAAATTCTGGGTGCTTCACTCTCTTGCCAGTGTTCAGTGGTAACATTTTGCCCAACCTAGCAGGTGTGTGCTGGAGTCTCATGGTTTTCATTTGCATTACATTCATGATATTGGGTGCTAGAGACTTTGTCTTATGTCTCCCGATCATTTGTATGTCCTCTTTTATGTAGTATTCACCTGTTTGACCCATTTTTTCTTGAGGTTTATTTTATTTTATTTTTCATTTCCACCTGCGTAGACAGTTCTACCACCCTCATTAGAGAGACTTTCCTTACTGTATTAAATTGCCTTTGGCACTGTGGAGGAAAATTGCTTCATCCTATAATACATAGTTCTATTTTTGATAGTCTGTTCTGTTCCTGTTGATCAGCTGTTTATGAATGACTTGTATTCCCAGCACCCACTCTGGTGCCCAGTAAAAGTGCAGATACTCAGTGGATGACAGGACATGGTGGAATTGAGGAAGGAAGAAGGTAGCAGAATCTTTGCTGGGCTATTCTTAGGGAAGTCTTAAAATAACCGAGGTAGAGTTAGGTTTAGGAGTTCCCTGCTTCCCCAGTTAGCATCTAAGACTTAGTTGCTGAGATGTTATTTATCCCAGAAAGGAATTTTTCATTAATGCAGTTGTATGAATAGATTCCAAAGCATAACTTAAGCTATTACTGTCTCGTGCGCCTTGCACGTTGTTGGAACTGAATGGATATCTGCGGGTTAATTGTTAGCTTGCTTTTTCAGCTATGACCGCTCGTGGCGCTTATGGGATTTGGAGGCTCAGGAGGAGATTCTGCATCAGGAAGGCCACAGCATGGGGGTGTACGACATCGCCTTCCATCAAGATGGCTCTTTGGCTGGCACTGGGTAAGGCTTCTTCCACACAGCCAGGGACAGCTGGCACTCCCACTTCTTGTGTCTGCCTGTTTCCCAGATAATGCGATTCCAAGTGTCCATTTGCTAATTATTTTACCAGGGGACTGGATGCATTTGGTCGAGTTTGGGACCTGCGCACAGGACGTTGTATCATGTTCCTAGAAGGCCACTTGAAGGAAATCTATGGAATACATTTCTCCCCCAATGGGTAAAATAAGTTCCTTGCCTGAGGGGTGGAGAGGTTCTGGGCGAAAGCACTCTCACTTCAGTGTACGTCTGACCCACAGCTACCACATCGCCACTGGGAGCGGTGACAACACCTGCAAAGTGTGGGACCTGCGACAGCGGCGCTGTGTCTATACCATCCCTGCCCATCAGAACCTAGTGACTGGCGTCAAGTTTGAGCGTAAGCGTTCTTCCTGCTCCAGGCTAATCGGGAGATGGAAATTGCATCTCCGTGGCACGCAGACCGGGTTTCAGCTTAATCTGAAAGTGGAATAGGAGAGAATTTGGACACTATTGAAAAAGCAAATTCTAATTTCCTTCCATACTTTTAGACTGAGCATGCTGCTACTTGCTAGGAAGTAAAGACTTTCATGACTGTCTTCTTTAACTTTTTTCTCCATGAAAGTTCTAAGCACAGACTCTTTAATGTTATCCTGAACAGGTTTCTATCAGGGACAGAGCCAAAAGACCTTAATATAATTTGTTCCCTAAGTCTGTAGTTGTCTATTGTTCCTGGAGACTTAGTAGGTGTATAGATCAGAGTGTTAGGTTTTCCTGAATGAGAAAAGACCTTTTTCAAAATAGTATCTTCCAGCAAATTTGGGGGCTTTTGTTTTCTTATGTTTTTTTGAACTTTCGAATTCCTTAAGCGACTCCCATTCTCTTCTCTCATAGCTATCCATGGTGACTTCTTGCTCACTGGTGCCTATGATAACACGGCCAAGATCTGGACCCACCCAGGCTGGTCCCCACTGAAGACTCTCGCTGGCCATGAAGGCAAAGTGATGGGCCTAGACATTTCTTCTGACGGGCAGCTTATAGCCACTTGCTCATACGACAGGACCTTCAAGCTCTGGATGGCTGAGTAGGCAGGGCCATTGACAGTGGACTCTCATCTTAAGCGCTCCCTTAAGAGGCATTTTTAAGACAAAGGAATTGAAGTGTTTTTGTTCTATCATGTTTTTTGCCAATTACCGTGTATAGACCCTCAATAGAATTGGATTTCCAGGTCAGCCCCTGCTCCAGGCGGGCCGCCCTGTCCCTGGGGGTTGGTGAACCCTTTTCATGGTTGACATTTTAATTTCCATCTTCAAGCCCTGCCACGAACTGTGTAGACATTGTTTTTATTACTCTTTTGTTTCAGTGCCCTATTACCCCTTACAGCACTCAGGATTGTGACTGACTCCATTTTTAATCCTTGAAACTCGACTTACATGGTAGATGTTCTGGACTGCACGCCAGCCACAGAGCAAGGCAGCGGGACTACTGGAAGCCCTCGAGGAAAGAGGCACATCTCACCACACACTGGTTCAGCAGCACCTAACAGAGCAAGAACTTTGCTCTTGGTAACGGGAGGTGAAGCAGTGAACCACAGCTGTGCTCGGGATTATGCGGTAAAGAGGATTTTACCTCTTTCTGTTGTGTTCACTTGGAATGCTCATGGCTGCATCAGGAAACACAGAGCTGAACATTCACCCTGTCAGAAAATGCCTTCCATTTTGCTTTGAAGTTTGACATCGTTGGTGTTACCCCAGGGCTAGGCCGTGTGTCAAGTTTCAAAGAAATTTTTAGAAAGCAAATATGTCTACGTACAGTCTCCTTTCTGTTGGTTATTTAAAGAATTTACCCTTCATGTTGCAGTAGCTCCCAAAAAATCACTACTTGGTATACCTGAACATCCACTCTTTCTTATTATTACACACTTGTTGCAGAGTAAAACCCTAATATAAAATCCATCCTTTTAAGGATTATATTGTATACTTAGGAATTTTCTGAATCCAGCCATTGATCCAGAGAGGTGGTTTTTTTTTTTTTTTTCAGTTTAAGATAAATCTCAAATAGGGCTCACTCCAATTTCCATCTTCTTAGTAAGCACTCTCTTCATTTCTTTAAAAAACAGAAAACTGTTGCATTGTGGGCCTGAGTACCAGTGAACTATATATCCACTCTGTAATCATCACACAGGTAGCAATTGCCTTCACCTCTTTCTACCCCAAATGTAGAGCCACTGAAGTGTCAAGGTACCCAGTAAATGCACCCACAAGTGTAGGAATCGAAGAAAGGATTTAGAGAATTCAAGAAGTGCTCAGATACAGCTTCAGTGTTTAAAACACTTTTCATCTGTTGTTCACAGAGGCTTAGAGTGGCTTTGTCCAGCTCTGTTTGCAAATTTGAGAGTGTGTGATACATAGTTAAATGTTCTGTGTAATCTGATTTCAGTTATGACCAAGAAATTGTTATCCTATGTATATGTTAAAGCTTCTGAATTCTTCACTCTACCCTCTGTTGGGCATTTCCCTGTTTAGGTATTAATGGACTATTTCCTCAACAGTTGGCTATGAAAAGAAATTATTTTTCACTCTTCCTGGTGTATGTGTATAACAGTGGTGAACATTAGCGTGTTAGCATGCAGTTAGGATATAGTGTACTTGCAAAAGTGCTCCATTTTTCAAGTTAAAATTTTACTTTTTAACATTTCATCTAAGCTAACAACAAATGTCTTGTGGCATATACACTAGAAGTGCTGAGAAGGTGGCTAAGGAGCATAAACCAAGGTGTCATTTCAGATAAAGGTGAGGTGAGATCACAGTCGCCGCTGAGCAGGACGCTGGTCTCGCCCTGGATGCTGCAGGTCCATTCAGGCATTTTGGTTAACTCACAAACACTTGTAGAGAGAAAATTGAGACCGGGAGAAGTTAAGTACCTTGGTCAAGCTTACTAGTCAGTAAGTAGGGGATCCTGGGGTGTGACCTTGTCGAGAAATTTCCTAGGGCTCTACTGAGTGTGTTGGCAACACTGGCCCAAAAAACAGACGGCCTGTGTGGTATGTCCAGCCTGAGCTGCTTAACTGTCCACCACTTATACTGCCCTTTTGACAAGTCACTGCAGCTGACTTCACACTACAGGGAGTTAATCTCACCCCTTCTATCATGAATTTAGGAGTCTAGTGCTATTCAACAGGAAGCTTTCTGCATTTTAAGACTGATGGGATTTTGTGTGGAGCTATCTGAAGCATTGCGGCACATCTTAACCATTCCTGACCTGTGAGTAATGATTGCTGACCTGAAGCCCAGCCCCCTCAAAGTATGTTTCACACATTGCCAGATCTCTCCCCCTCCCCCCGGAAGGATGTCACTGCCCCAAAGTTAGAACTAATGACTATGAATCTGGAAAACACTATAATGTTAAGTATTTCCCTCTCTAAAAAAACTCAAACCCCTATGTCTTCTTCAGAACTTTGTATTAGCCACTCCAAGAGTGGAAGCTCCATTTTGGCCTAGGTGGATGACCTGAACAAGGTAAACTTTTGGAGCCTGTTTCTTCTATGAAATGGGGATGAAAGTGATCAGCAGAAGTCCCTAATGGAGAGGCAAATAATTCTTCCTGAGCTTTCCCCAGCTTTCCTCTGTCCCCATCCTAAGGAACTGTAGCTTGTCCCCTTAGTTCTGAGGATGCGGTGAGATCATTGCCTAACTTAGCTGCCACAGGTTAAGAAGCAAAGGTGTGAAGACAGGTTGAGTCCCAGCTTAAGTGTAATTATCTTTGATGGCGCAAGTGGAGAGGCAGGTGTGAGTCCCCTGGAGGGATGAATAGGCGACTTTCCAATTCTGTAATAGAGAATTTTTCCCTTCACGTTGGAGCTGAATACTTTGATTTTACTTAATGTGATATATATGTCTTGGCTAGTTGGAATTTCTTGTACATTAGGATCCCTAAGGAAAATTTGTAGAAGCTAGTTCCACTGAACTCACAGTATGTTATTTAGAGCAAATAAAACTCAGTTTCTGGGCTCTGAAAGCTTACTCTACAAATCCAAAGAAACATCTTTTCACAATGATGGCATTTCAACAAGATTCAGTTTAGTTCGAAACCCCAGCTACCAAGCAATATCACAGCTAGGGAAGCAGAAATCAAGGCTTTAGAAGCTGCACTGTTAGCAACCTGTGGTCGAGCAGCAGCCTGAGCACCTAGATGTATCCTAGTTCTTCTTGGCTCCTCGATACCGCCATCAATAATGGAAACCATGGGCCTCCCTGGTGGCACAACGGGTTAAGCGCAGCACTGTGAAGCTGTCCAGAGCCACTGCAGCATGGGCTAGATATCTGGCTGGGGAGATTCCCACATGGCACAGCAGACCCCTCCTGCCTCGCCTGCTGCTCCCCTCAGCAGTGTACTTCAGTGGGTCTGCCTGTTCTGCTCCCCACTCTGTCTCTGGTGAATCCTCTCACCACCCCCACCTCTGGTCTACACCCCAGCTTGTATGCATAAATAAATAAATCTTTAAAAAAGAAATAATGAAAACCAGGGTCCCTACCTGCAGAGCCTAGCATGGGAGCTAAGGCTTTGCCTCCTCTTCAGGGTTTCTGCCTTACATCTTGAAGCCAGAATTACAATGCTTGAGAGAACAAGTTAGAGCTCCTGCTGCACCCAGGCTTCCAGTCGGCCTCTGTGCCACTGGGAGAATGAAAGCCTTTCCCTCCAAATTCCACATTTCTTTTGGCCACTGCCCCTGACTGCTTTCACCTTTAAGCCTATGTTCAACAAGCCATAAAGCACATGATGACAAGTGGTTGTCTTGTTCGAAAAAATGAGCGCGCGTACCCTCCCTGCTGGCTGGGTCCTGTTACCCGTGGATAATCTAACCCTGTCTTCCTAGTTCTGACACAGCCCCAGCCAAATAAATGGTTGTTGAAGGAGTAAGTTGAGTACATTTCATGAAGGCAGGCCATTTTTACTGGAACTGGTGGCAAGATACCCAAAGAGAAAACAAAGACGTTTTGTTCATAGAACTTAAGTTTTTTAGCAACATCATAAGGGGAGGGGGAGAATGAACTGAATTTAAAGCAGCTCCAGTAAGAAATGCAACTTGCTAATGGAGCCAATTAGCTAATTGGGCTAATTGGGTTCCTGGATACCATCGTCCAGCCCTTTGGCACAGCTTGCTACTCTAGTCAACCTTCCATGACCCCGAGGTCCATACCCAGAAGTGTCTGCACATCTTTTCCCTTTAGCTTCGAGTAGGACATTATAGTAGGATTTTCTGTTCCCAGAAGCAAACACGTCGTCTAACTGGTCCCTGGATTGTAAAAATGCACAACGCTGCAATGGAAGACATCCCCAGTGAGGCGCCACAGTCCCCATACCCAGCAGCAGCCCAGAATGATGTGGTTCCTTAGTCGCAACAGATTGCTCACCCCGCACCCCAAAGGAACTGCTTAGTCCAAAAGATGGAGAAGATGAGCAACAGTGTGACGCTGAGGATGACGGCCATCAGGTAGGCAAAGATCCGGAACTGAGGGTTGCGGAAACACTCCCTCAAGGAGTAGTGGCTGGAGATGGGGATGGGCACAGGCCTGGTGGCGGGGGCTGTGTCCTGGGGGGGCCCCGTCTGGCTCCTGGGCTCAGGGCCTAGGTCCAGCGTGTAGACCCGCGGCTGGCGCAGGAAGTAGCGGCTCTTGGGCTGGTCCTTGAGACAGAGCTGACGGCCTTCCAGGATGACGTGGTGGGGCTCCAGGCGCAGCAGGGTGAGCATGGCGGTATCTGTGGGCAAGTCAGTGACAGGCTGCCCGGAGGCCAGCACTGTGGGCCGGCGACAGAGCGGACACAGCAAGCGGCGCCGGGCAGGCGTCACCAGGCTGAGGTGGGCCAGGCATTCCACACAGAAGGAGTGGCAGCAGTCCAGCACTTTGGGGGTGTGGAATGTGTTGTTGAAAGGGTTCCAGCAGACAGGGCACTCAGCCTCAGGCTCCCGGCTCTGCTGCTCGGCCATTCTCAGACCAGACGCCGGGAGGCCTGGCAGGAGGCCTACTAGAAGAAAGGGAAAAGGAGCAGAGGAACACCCATTGAGCTCTGTTGCAGTGTGTGGTCCCAGGCTGAGTGTTCTGTGGGTTGTTAGAAGGTGTATCACCCATGTTTCACGGATGAAAAAACTCGGGTTCAAAAAGATGAGGTGATTTGTCCCCCGTCACCCAGTTCCTATGCTGTGGAGTTTAGTCTGGTGCTCCTGCGGGGTCCCCCCATCAGGGTGAAGTCCTGAGCTACCCTACCATTAATGAGGTGCCACCGGAGGAGACTGTATCCCAGCTTTGGCAATGGGTATAAATGCGCCTTAGGCGCCATGTGATTGTGCTTGGTTGGACTTCAGGAAGGGGGAGAGAGCCAAGGTCAGGTTTGTGCTGGTGGCTAATATTTCCCTCTCCGCCACCTCAAATTCTTGACTCCGGCAGAGAGGGGCTTTGTGAATTCCCTGGTCTGTCCCTCCTGTGAGGACAAAATGCCAGGTCCTTCTCCTCCCATTGGGCAACAGGGCCAACTCTCAAGAGCCCACTGGCCCAATTTTTGTGTACTACACTGGCGTGGCCTGGGGCCCCCCCCCATAAGACTTCCCCCCTTGACTGGAAGCTTGGAGAGACTGCCCGCCCTTGTCCCCAGATCAGCCCTCCCAGCCTCCCAATACTCTGGGCTCTTCCTCCCTCCCTTTGTCCCAGGAACCCCAAAGGCACCCACCTGGGCTTCCTTGGTCAGGGAGACTACCCTGAAGGGCCTGGGTGCCAGTCTCTTCCTCTCCTGAATCCGCACAGCTTTGGGAGCCTGCCTTCTTGCCACCAACCCCTGGGCGTCTCCATGGCAGCGCACACGCCGCCGCAGCTGGAGCTGCCAGGTGGCCCAGGCTGAGCCTCTGGAGCACACCTGCCTGAGTGAGGCCAGAGAGCCGCCCCGGTGGTGGGGACTGGAGTTTCCCCAGGGCGGGGCATACAGCCACGCCTAGAAGCCAAGGTTGGGTGCGGTCAGTCAACAACAGGGATCCCAGGTTGGAAAGGCAGGAGTGACGATTTCCTTTTTCCAGATTGTGGCGAGAGTAAGTGAGCCTTCTGGGCTTCCTCTCTCCTGGGCCCTCATTTATTTTCTAAAATGGCTGAAACCTCCTTCTGGCACAAAGGGGTTGCCTGCCATGCCCTTTCAGTGGCTGTGAAATTCACCTACTGTGCAGGCTAAAAATCTCTGAGTATCAGCTTCAGCAAGTCCTCTCCGGCCCCCTCTTCTCTTTTAATGTGGCCAGGTAGCTGCAGTCAGAACATGCATGCCCCGCCGCCTTCCTTCTTAGAACACAATCAGCCTGGCAGACATTGAACTCTGAGGTCCTAGGGAGCTGGGAAGCAGCGGGGCTCCCCTCGCTTCCCTACTTAACCAGAAACACTAGGCTTTCTCACATTGCTCATTTGCATAAGCTAAAGAGCAGAAGTCCTGGAGGAAGAAAGTTTCAAAACCACTCCTCTGTCCTAACCACTCACTTTGCAAATGGGTGGCAAGAAGTGACTCTCACCTAAGATGACCCAGCTGGTCCTGGGGACACCAGGACTCCCAGCCACCACTCATCCATTCAGTCTCCCTACTGGAGTGAGACAATAAGTGTTTGCCTTCTCTCTGGGGAGTCAAGGCCACCTGTGGGAGGAACCCAGTGGGGAGATGACTGACGGGGCAGTGAGCCTCCCTGTGCCCTGATAGGGCACCATCACCACAACAATTGATACCTGATGCAAAACCTGTTTACACTCTTATCCAGGGCTTCCTGCTTTCTGCTAGATCTGTCACTCTTCTGTGCAGGGACAAGGAAATGAAGACATGCAGGGGCCTGGAACAGCTCTGGCCGAAGCCAGAGTAGTTAACCCGGGGCCCTCACCGGTGCCTTCCTCTGGGGGCCCTCCACCACCCTATAAACAGTTACTGAGCTGCTGCAGGCTCACTCGGTGCCAGGTGCCACGTGAGGCATTGGGTAAGTAAAGGTGAACAACATAGACTTGGTCTTTTACCCCCTGACATTTAGAAGCTAGTGAGGGAAAGAGACACTGAATGAATGATGGGCAATGAATTGATTTTAATGAAAGCTGCTGTAGTGGTCCGAAAGCGAAGGGGGTGTAGGGGCCGGCTGCGTCAGAGGAGATCACCAGGGAAGCTTTCTTCAAGGAGGTGACAATAAAGGTGAGACTGACAGAGAGGACAGTCCATCCAGCCATGCAGAGTGGAAGAAGAGTCCCCCAGGCCACCGCCTAAGGTGAGGAAAAGCTCCCCTGAATTCAGGGGGTGAAGGAGTCCCTGGTGACTGACATGTCCTGGGCGGGGCCAGTGAGAACATGGATTAGGATGAAGAAGGGGGAAGAAGCAGCGCCCAGAAAACAGGAATGCTCTGGATTTTAACCTAGGGGTGAGTGCGTGTCTTGGGGGTGACCTGACCCTGTTCCCATTCTGGAGACACCATTCCGACACAGAGCAGAGAACAGACGGAGGGGGACAGAGAGGAAGTGGAAGACCAGGCCAGGATGGTGGTGCCTGAAGTAAGTCAGGCGGTGACAGAGATGAAAGGATTGGGGTAACAAACGTCTCTGGAGGGCCTCCCTGGTGGCACAATGGGTTGAGCGCAGCACTATGAAGCTATCCAGAGCCACTTAAGCATGAGTTCGATACCTGGCCAGGGAGCTTCCCACATGGCACAGCAGACCTCTCCTGCCTCACCCACTGCTCCCCTCAGCAGTGTGTTTCAGTTGATCTGTCTGTTGTGCTCCCCACTCTGTCTCTGGTGAATCCTCTCACCACCCCACACCTCTGGCCTACACCCCAGCTTGAATGCATAAATAAACAAATCTTAAAAAAATAATAATCTCTGGAGATGGAATCAGAAGCACTTGCCAAGAGCAGGGGACAGGAAAGATTCTGGTGAAATGGTGAAGTGGCCTGCTAAGGTTTAAAGAATGGCTGAGCCTAAAAGATGATTCTAGAAACCCTGCCTCCCAGGCCAGTGTTGATCCTCTGCCAAGCTGCCTCTCAGGGCCCCGGGCCTGGTTTCCAGGCAGTCGTGGGCGGGTCTCATTTGCATGGGTCTGCTGGCGGCCCCTGGCAGCCTCTGTTTCAGGTTTTCCTCTTCTTCCGGTAACTGGACTGTGGGCTTAAAGAGGTCAGCTGGAAGCTTTGGCTTTATCTTCCTCCCATGAGTCACTCTTGCTTTTTTCCCGGGGAGTAGAGGTCCATTCATCCATGCAGGCCTTGGGTCCACTTGGGTCAGCCTGTCCCTGCTCTCCCCCTCAGCCTGCTGACCCCACTGCTCCCCCTCAGCCTGCTGACCCCGCCGCCTGCTGCTCAGGTACAGCTGGGCTTTGGTAGGAGGCCACCTGTGCCCCTTAGAGAGGTGCTGCCCTACTCTGAGCCCCTACAACCAAAAGACAAAGGAGTCGTGCAAAAACTAAGAAAAAGAGGTAATAATCTAAGAGAAAAGCAATCGGGGGAGAAGCATGTAAGGGTCAGCATGAGGAGGCTGGGTTCTCAATCAAGTCAGAACTGGCTCAGAATCCAGACTTTACATGCAGCAGTGGAGACTTGAGCAAATGAGCAAATGGGCATAAGGCTTTGATCTGCTTGATTTGCAGGTTAAGTAAAACAATACACAAGCAATGAATCACACATTGCCTCACGTGGCCAGAGCAGTCAAAGTCTCCTTAGAGTTAGTCTCGTCATCAGGCAAATCACAGAAAAAGAAATGCAAATGCAATAGATAGGTGGTTATTCAACCTTATTTATAATTAGAGACACTTAGAAATTTAAATTCAAATTGAAATCAGATGTTGAGTTTTTTTTCCAATCAGAGTGACAAATTAAAATATTAATGGCTAAAAATGCCACTATTGTTTAAAGCAGCAAAAATAGTTTTCTAGGTGCTTTACTAAATGCTTTTGACCTAAGACACTACCCGCGGAGCAATCCTGAGGGGCACAAGATGATTCTAGAAACCCTGCCTCCCAGGCCAGTGTTGATCCTCTGCCAAGCTGCCATAAAATCAATGGCTTATCCTTATTCTTCCAGGGAAGAGGAGTGAGAGCCAGTGGGATGGAGGGATTCGCTGGCCCAAGAGCTCCTGGGAAGTAAGTGAAAGAGCTAGATGCCCAGTCTGAGTCTGACTCTGCCAGCTGTGCCATGGTTCCCACCTCTTCCCCAAGTGTCTTCACGCTCACGTTCTGGTACTTACCATCCTCTCCTTTGACACTTTCACTGAACTTTTCGATGGGATTTGGAGACTAAACAGAAATAGATACATTTGACTGGACATCACATGCTGCAGCCATTCCCTTTGGGTTGTTTTTTTTTTTAAGATTTATTTATTTATGCATACAAGAACTGGGGTGTAGGCCAGAGGTGCAGGGGGTGAGAGGATTCATCAGAGACAGAGTAGGGAGCAGAACAGGCAGATTGACTGAGCTACACTGCTGAGGGGAGCAGCGGGCGAGGCAGGAGAGGTCTGCTGCGCCATGTGGGAATCTCCCTGGCTGGGTATTGAACTCGTGCTGTAGTGCCTCTGGATAGCTTCATAGTGCTGCGACTTAACCTGTTGCGCCACCAGGGAGGCCCTCCCTTTCATTTCTTAATCTTTATTTTCGAATAGGCAATGTGTTTGCATTGTTCAGTCTGTGAAAGTGTTTATTTTGCAATGAAAATGTACTTCCCCGATCACTTAGTTTCCCTGAAAATGAAGCTGTTATACTCAATTTCATGTGTATCTTTCCAAAAACATTTTAAAGATAGAGACAACTCTCCTACCACAAAAGGCCCATGTATCTCTTTCCCTCCTTGTAGACAAAGGTATGTATTGTATATACCGTTATGCACCTTGCTTTTTTTATTTGTCATTCTGAATTTTACATGCAGAACTTTTTCAGTTCATTGAATCACTATACCATGAGTTCCTGATATTCCCTTATGGGTCTAATCCCTTCGTTTTGAATATGTAAATATCGGATGGGAAAGAAAGTGCCAAAATGATTGCAGGATGTAGATTCATTTGGAATCATGTGAAAATAAATTGTGGGCTTCGACAAGTTGTAGGTCCCTACCTATCCCTACTCAGTTTTCCTCTTTCAGAGCTGGAGACAGAGGGGTTCCTGAGGCAGGCCTGGGGGCCCTGCAGGTCCCTCTCAGCCCTGGGTTCCCTGCTTTCCAGTGTCCCCGCTGGTTAACGAAGTTAGTGGGGATACAAGACACTGATTCAGCCCAAAGGTTCTGGATTGTATTTGAGAATGTGGACGCCAAACTCATGCAAACTAAGTTGCTTTGGTTTAATAATATAATCCCAGAATTATCATAATATAATATATATAATAATATACTCCCAGAACTCTCCAAAAGCTACGTGTGATACTGTGATCTATAATAAGAAATACATTTGTGTTTTGTCCTATTCCTGTTCCTAAAACTCTTGGCATTTCCTAAGTGATGTGCAGTAAGGTGTCTTCCATTATGTTGCAGAGGTGACTTTTGCACACACCTGGGTAACCTAAGGATGGGGGGCTGGAAGCCACTGGACTTGACCATGTGCTTAGAGGGTTGGAACTCTCAGTCCAGCCCCCCCACCCCACCAGAAACACCCCCAGGGAGGAAAAAAGAAACTGGAAATTGAACTTAATCAGCAATGGCCAATGATATAATCAATCATACTTATTTAAAGAAGCCTCCATAAAATTCAGAAAAGTGATTTGGAACACGTGGCGGTGTGGGGCGTGGAGCTCTTGGACAGAATATGGAAGCACCTAGCCCTTTCCCACACCCCACCCTGTGCTTCTCTTCTATCTGGTTGTCCATCTGTCGCCTTTACAATATCCTTCATTATAAGCTGATAAACATAAGTGAGTGTTTGAGTTCTGCTCTAGCAAATGGAGGCAGCCATTGGTCAGAAGAACCAGTGATAGATGCGCGTCTGAATTGTGTGTGACAGGGCCAGTCTTGTGGGACTGAACCCCTAACTCCAGGATCCAGTGCTGTTCTCCGGGTAGGTGGGTCAGAATAGTGTTGTCAATTGTCAGAATTGAGCTGGTGCTGGAGAATGGCTTGGCGGTGTGGAAACCTACACCCATAGAAATTGTTGGGAGAACTGGAGGTCCCCTGAATCTTGTGGTGGAGTGAGAATGTCCATCACAGTTTTATTGTAACACGTGAGTGATAACAGCATAAAAGCGCAATGAGAGCACATCAACTAAGCAGAAAATGGCCTAATCCTTTAAAACAATGTTAGAGATAAATTTGTACTGACTTCTGTATTGACTTTGAAAATGGCCATGACCTAGCATTAGTGAAGGGAGGAAAGCAGTTTACAAAATGGTAAACATGGCATGAGCTGTGAGGTTGTGTAAAAATTTATCCATAAAGACTGACCGGCCATGAGGCCGTATTACAGTGGTTATCTCTGGACTATGGAGTACTGATTTTTTTAAATATAGTTTTTAATTGCGGTAGCACTGTTTTACAACTGTATATGATTACACTGTATATGATTTAGAGATATAGAGTCACACCCTTCAGGTGTATGTTACCACACCACACCCACCTCCAAGGTGATTTTTAAAAAAATATTTATTTATGCCTACAAGCTGGGGTGCAGGCCAGAGGTGTGGGGTGGTGAGAAGGTTCACCAGAGACAGAGTGGGGGGCAGAACAGGCAAACTGACCAAAGTACACTGCTGAGGGGAGCAACAGATGAGGCAGGAGAGGTGGGAAGCTCCCTGGGAGGGGATTGAACTCATGCTGCAGTGGCTCTGGGTAGCTTCATGGTGCTGCGCTTACCTGTTGCGCCACCAGGGAGGCCCGAAGGTGATGTTTTTATCATCTGTATTTTCTAAATTTCAGTAATAAACATGCTTTACTTTTATATTAGGAAAATTCACTTGGAAGACAAGTACGTCTAAGACTTCCGCAACCAGGTTTTAAAAAGCAGGGAGAGCGTGTAAGAAATCAGACAGGGCCTGGTTAGCATTGAGATAAAAATAAGCCTGCCGCTTTTCCGGGTGACTAATTGCCTATGGAGCAGATCCATTATCAAGATGGCTCCAGGTGGTCAAGGTGAGGGAGTACTTTGCAAACAGTGGAAAATTTTCCCCGGGAGATACCCAGGAGAGAAAGTGAGGCATCTCAAGAATTTGAGAGTTTAATCAATTTGTTCCTACTTGGGGGGTAGAGGGAGGCCAGTCAGCCAGAAAAGCACCTCACAGAAGCAGCACCTTGGACCTGGGTGAGCAGAGTCACGAGACTGCGAGCCCAGCCAGAGACTGGGAGCGCAGCCAAGGCCTGGAGTGAAGGCGCAGGTGGGAAGGACAGGTCTGGGAAAGAGGCGGCTGAAGGCAGTGACTGAGCAGCTGAGGATGGAGAAAGGGCCAGGAGGTTTGTATCAGTGATGGCAGGTACCTCCCCCACCCTCTCTGAGGGCAGAGACCAAATCTCCCTGGGGGACAGTGTGGTGGCATCCAGTTGTCCAGCGTTTAGGGCAGCCCAAGTGGCACAGGGAATTCCTAGAGATGGCTGGAAATACCAGCCTCATGCCAGCCCCACTGAATCAGAGTGCATTTTGGAAGATCTCAAAGAGAGTCAGAAATACTTTTAAGTTGGGAGGAGCACTGATTTAAGAGAAATCTCCCCACTATGTGTGTTCATCTTCATCTCTTCTGCTACCAAAAGAGAGCCCAGAGAGGGCTGGCAACCCCCTGGACACGGGCTCCCCTGCGTCCACGTTAAACAACATCTGAATTTGTTTCACAAGCTCATGCAAAAGCCGAGGGGCCAGATGTGTTTCTGAGCTTTTCCCAGTGGGATCGGAGGCAGCACCCTGTGATCAGGTAAATTAATATTTTGCAATTTATTATGAATACCTGACACTTAAAATCAAGACAGATTTGGCAGCAGATTCAACCAAGGAGGAGGCTTGCAAAGCATGCAGACAGGGTCCTAGGGCACCTGGAGTTGGAGCTGGCCCAGGCCGGAAGAAGGGCGGTGCCAGACCTAGGAGGGCGAGGCCCCGCGGAACAGCAAGGTCAAGCTGGAGGCCGCACTTGCCGCCTGCCAGAAGATGGGCAGGGCTTCATTCTCCACGACGCCCTGGCAGCAGCAACGCCATGCAGACCATCCAAAAGACCACGACCCGCAGGACTGATGGCAAAGTGGTGTCTGAGACCAATGACACCAAAACTCTGAGCTATTGAGGCAGCAGAAGGGGGACACCCTTTGGGGAGCAGGTCACTAATAAATTCAGAAAAAAAAGGCAATTTGCCCATTTATTGGACAGGAAATAGTAGCACTGAGCCTGGAGTCCAGAACCTCCAGCTACTCGTCCTCTGCTTTCCTTCCCCTGCCTTCCTCTGGGGACAGTGTGTATGAGGTCTCGGGCAGTGCCTCCTCTCGGTCGCCCTTCTGTGTCTGCAGAGGAGAGGCTCCAGCTGAAGGAGCCGCCGCCCGCACGTGCCTCCTGGGTTAGAACAAGCTGGACAGCTCTTTCTCCAGTCGGGCTGCCCATGAGGCTTCTCATCTTTCACCTCCTCCCCCTTCAGCCACCAGGGCGGCAGTACCTGGTCCCACAAGGCCCTTGGATCAAGCTGGGCAGAGTCAGGTGCATCCTCATGCTTATTCTGAAAACTTTCTCCAGGTGAGGCTTGCCAGGACGACAGTGGCAAGGAGTTGGCTGGGGCTTGTTCGTGCAGGGAGTTCCCAGGGGTTTCTAGGAAGGGCTTCTTCAAATGCTGGGAGGGAAAACTGCAGGGTAAGTGATTTAACCAGCCTTTTTACACCACTAGCCTCTGTGGCTATCATTGCGGGTTCGGCTGCGCTAATGCAGGAGGCGCTTGGAAGTGGGGGCGGGGGGCACGCATGGCTGCTTACGGACACCGGGAATATGGGTGCGCGCATGCGCAAGTGGGCACACCTGAGACTAGAGTCTGGGCTGTAAGAGGATGGCTAGGAGAGGGAGGAAACTAAGAAAGGGTGAGTGACCACGGAAGAGGCGAGACCATGGGAGAACGCTGGAGAGCCCAGAGAGAAAGAGTGAAATTTTCTATGGGGGCTGGGGGGCTTGGTTGCTGCTAGGTTCCCTGACCCACTGTCTGCCCTGCGCCTGGTTCGCCACTACAAGCCTTCTGGCCAATGTCCATTTCTGATTTTATGAGGCTCTGCTGGCAACACTTGCTAAGCGACCCTCTCAAGGAGGGGCCAAAACAGAAAAATTAGGAGACACAGATGGATATGACAGACACATAAGAACGATGCTTAGGCTTCTATACATGTTCCTGATTACAGCCCTAAGGGTCACTGCATCATCTCCATGATGCAAATGGCGGCACTAGGACCCAGAGAGAAGCCACGCCCCCAAGGACTAGGGGCAGAGCTTGGTGGGTAGAGCCCACACCCTAAGCTATCAACTATCAGGCCACACTGCTACCTGTAAGGAGAAAATAAGCTCACCCCAAATCCTACACATAGAATTAACCACTGGCCCACCTGGGTTATAGCTTTTTAGTCTCTTTTCTTTATAGTTGTTTTAAATGTAAATTATTTTTGTAGATTATTATGAAATACGTCCTCCTTGAAGTACTGTTTTGTATTTTTCTCACTTATATTTCTACATTCTAAGTCTTCTCTGACCTTTTCTTAAGAATGAAAGTAGTCTTGATTGGAAAAGTGATAAGGGAAGACACAAACGTGTGTATTTGCTTGTAGATGCACAAAATGTCTCTGAAAGGAAAATCGAGGTGCTGCTGGCACCTGTTATCTCTGGAGGGACCCAGGGTGGAGGGAGACGTCAATGTAGTCTTTTGGACTCTAGTGACTATGTGAATGCATCCAAAAATAAGTTTTTACGGAAACTGATTCGTCCTCATTGCCTAAATAAATAAGCAATACAAAGGCATGAATAAAATTTACCTTTAAATTCAATACCCGCAGATAACACTGCAAATATTTTTGCTCTATTTTCTTCCAGAACTTTATCTATGAATATAAAGAAAGACATACAGATATGTTTTACTAACATGGGCCAATGCTCTGTGGTTCTGTTTTTTTACCTGTGTTTTTCACTTTGGATAAATGAAGGACAACAGTCCACATGGCCTCGCTTCAATGTCTGCATGGATATTAGTCAGGTGAAGTTAGTCAAAAGACCATTTTTTTTGAAAGATTTATTTATTTATGCATACAAGCTGGGGTATAGGCCAGAGGCCTGGAGCGGCGAGAGGGATCACCAGAGACAGAGTGGGGAGCAGAACAGGCAGATCAGAGGTACACTGCTGAGGGGAGCAGCGGGTGAGGCAGGGGAGGTCCGCTGGGCCATGTGGGAATCTCCCTGGCCGGGCGTTGAACTCGCGGCTGCTGACAGCTCCACAGTGCAGCACTTAACTGCTGTGCCACCAGGGAAGCTCTCTCATTTCATCCAGAAATTTCTGGATCCAGAAATTTCTGGATGAAATGAGAGAGCCAGGCAGCTGGACATGCAGTGCTAGTTAATGCCAATCCTCATCACCCCAAAACTGGGGTGATTTTCCATTTTCTGTGGGCAAGACCTTGATTAGGTGGCAAGCTGCCTATCACACCCTTGGAGAAAATGTCTAGGAATGGCTGGTCATTCCTTCTCTGTGCTATTTTTATCCTCCATCACTTATTCCCTAGGTACAAATGTCTCCTCCCTGCTCCCCTCTCTTCATCTTTGATGCAGCACTGGTAGAGGCCTTGGTGGAAAAATTGATCTGCGTGTCCACAGATCTGGGCTCTGCTACGCACCATATGGACCTTGTGAGTCACAAGGAGCAGGGATCCTTGTGCGGAGCAGGGATCACCGTCTTACCCTGCCTGTCTAGCTCCTACTGATAGCCCTTGTTATAGAATGAAGAATAATGCTCACCAAATGACACATTAGAATACTCATGGCAGACTATTTGCCAGAGGCCCAAACTAGAAACCACTCAAATGCCCATCAGTAGTTAAGTGGATAAAATATCATATTTTCACACCGTAGTAGGCGACATACAGCAAAGAGAGGGACGGCGCTCAGCTACACGCAAGAATGCGAATCAACCTCAAAAACATTGCGTGAGGGCCTCCCTGGTGGTGCGGGGGGTTAAGTGTCAGCGCTGTGAAGCTGTCCACAGCCACTGCAGCACCAGTTTGATCCCCCGCCCAGTGCCCGGGGAGCTGACCCACATGGAACTTCCCACATGGCGCAGCAGACCTCTGCTGTCTCGCCCGCTGCTCCCCTCAGCAGTGTATTTCTGCTGCCTGTTCTGCTCCCCACTCTGTCTCTGGAGAATCTTCTCACCCCCTGCACCTCTTGCCTACATACAAGTTCTTATATGCCTAAATAAATAAAAATTAAATTAAAAAAATATCGCATGAAAGAAGCCTAACCGAAAATAGAGCAGTTTTACTGAAATCTATTAACAAATTAAATTTGCATATCAAACAACCCCAAAATTTAGTATCTTAAAACAGCAATGATTTATTATTTCTCATGATTGTGTGGGGTGGCTGTGTAGTTCCTCTTCTGATTTCATCCGCAGCTGTGTTCAGATTTGGCTGGGTTGGAAGGCCCAAGGGAGGCTTGCTCACTGGTGGTGCCTGGTTCTCTCCATGTGGCCTAGGTCACCGCCTGACAAGACCTCGGGGCAGCACTCCAAGAGGGGGGAAGTGAAGCCACAAAGCCTCAGAAGTTGCTCAGTGGCCATTCTTCTGCATTCTATGAGTGAAGCCAAGTCAAAGACCAGAGCAGATTCTAGGGGAGGGAACTGGACCCTACCTATTGATGAGAGGTCATGTTGCAAAGGGTCATACTTATGTGGCCGGGAGAAATCTGCGGCCATATCCCACCTACTGCAGTACAGTAATGACTCCATTTACATGAAGTATAAAACTCACCAAACCAGCATGTGCTGTTACCAATTCCTTAGAAGGTGGGCCTGGAGTCTGAGAGAGGCCATCCGGGTTACTGACTAAATGTTTCTTCATGCAGAACTAGTTCCAGCCTTGGTCCAGGAAGGCACCAAGAGCAGGCAGGGATTTGCTACCCCCACTGTGCTGCTCTTGTGAGTAGAGCCAAGGATCTGCTTTCTGGCCCTAAAAGATTCCTCCTCCTGCTGAGGAGCGTGACTGCAGTGAATCTCAAGTCTGAAGTCTCCGTCCTCCGTGGAGCTGCACTAGCCTTTCAAAATTATCTCAACAATTTTGAGGTGACCAAATAGTCTCTCTCCCACCCCTGCATTTTCTTCTTTTGCGGCCACATGGACAAGGTCAGTTCAATCGACTTAGGCCCTGGGTTCTGACTCTCTCAGACAGAGGCCTTCACTACACTTACGAGTCATGATTTTGAGCCATAAACATTTTCTTTTTTGAAAACTGCACTTGGATTTAACTTAGATTGAGAATCTTATGTTCAGTCCGTGTTTCTAAACTTTGTACTTGATTTTGAAGCACTGGACTTCAACTGACTTCTAACACTGATATACTTACTTCCTAAGTGAACCTAAGCAAAGAATACCAGCGCCACGTCAGCCTCCCACAAGGTAACATGGAAAAGCACAAAGCACACTGAGAAAGGAGCGGCCGTGATTTACTGCTGTCTGGGGAACATCTCTTGGCCTCAGAAGGCTGCCACGTGCCGCAGGTCCAGCCCTCGGCTGAGGTCCACTCTGAGCAGGTGAATTCCTCTGTGGAAGCTCGCACACAGTAAGGAGACGGTGTCGCCCACGGCCAGTGAAGTCAAAGGTCCTGAGCCATCCAGAGACAAGGTGAAAAGGCAGGCTGCGGGGGGAAGGGAGAGCCAGCAGTTAGGCCAAGATGTCTTCGGAGAAATCCACGTATGTAGAACCCGGGCTATTCCTATCCAACCCAGATAAGAGAGGCGCCGTGTGCTTCAGAGAATGTGCACCAGCACGTCCAGACACGGCAGAGCTGGGGCCAAGCCAACTTCACCAGCAGGGAACGGCTTATGTGCACCGCTGAGCAGTGTGTCCGACACCTGCGAGAGCCTGTTACCAAGCTGCTCGCAGGCACCCACCCAGGGAACAAAGCGGGGGGCGGGGGGACGGGCAGAGACAAACAGATAAGGACACGGATCTTCAGCCGCTGCCTTCCGGAATCCTGCTGCCGTTGATGCAAAGGATAAGGGGTGGGGGGAACCAGAAGGCAGTCTAGGGGCTTCCGGGTGACTCAGTCTCCCCACTTCTGCATCTCAGTGGCTGCTCGTCTAAGAATTGTGGGCAGGTGGCAGGGTGGCATTTTCAGACTCTGGCCTCAGGCTTATGATCATTGACTAAAATATCTGCTCGTCTCACTGTCCCGCTCCCCGGCCCCAACTGTTACCCCCCAAGCAGTTGGAGAGGCCACTCTGGGGAGAGCAGGGCTGTCCTCACCATGGAGTCTGGCTGTGTGCCAGTAGACATGACCCCACATCTGTTCTCTGAGGGGTATCGTACCCTCCCTGCTGGGAGCTGAGTTTCCGCAAGATTACTGTAGGAGGGCCTTGGTTTGAGCATCTCTAAATGAATGTTATTCCTGTGTCTGACTGAACCCCCTGTCCAGGAAAAAATAGCATAGAGGTTTTCTGGAAGAGAAAAACTAACAAGCTTTACTCATAGCATTTGCCAGTATCTGTGGTGGAACTTCTCCACTATGACTTTATTAAATATTCCTGGATATTTAACCGTCCGACAGTAGGAGCTGAATCCAGTGCCCACCTCATCGAGGACTTTGGAGAGCTTTGTTCCTTAAAACGCCCTTTCCTCTGGTGCTTTGAAGTGTCATGGACTCCCTGAGATATCAAACTTAAGGAGAGGCATGGTGGGGGGCAGTCTTTCTGACACCACCCCTACTCTACCTCACCCCACCAAGAGCTAAAGTTCGCATTTGGAATGAACTCAAAACGGCCAATTCTTTTTCTCTTTTCCAGACATTTTGAGCATCAAAAATTAAAACCTGATGAGCAACTTTGGATAGAAAGTCTTTAAGAGTCAAATATATTTGCATTCTCAGAAACTGAGTCTGTACAGCATGGCCCTGGGGATGTACAGTAAAGGCTTCTAGTCAGGTTGAACAGAGGTTCCGGTATCTTGGTGTCATCTCCTCACCACTAGGTGACTGGCTAGTGGCAGGACAAAATGGCTTTGTAGAAGTGGAGTAATGGAAAGTGTTTTAAGGAAGCTTTAGGAGTTCATGTATCTTTGAGCACCGGGTCCTTACCTCCAGTGTCTTGGTTCCAAATCTTCACCTTGCAGTCATGTGATGAAGTAGCAATGAGAGGCATCAAGGCCAGTGGCCTTGGTAGAAAGACACAGGATGCGATGGTCTGGAAATGCCCCTTGTACTCACATATTCTGTTCCGTGTCTGTCGTAGGTCCCACAACTGCAGAGTAATGACATGGGCCAACTCATCCATACCTAGTTCTCTAGCTTCATACATGCTTCATGCATTGATATCCACCTCCCCACCCTCTCATGATTCACCTATTCCTTTCACTCACCTACTCACGCAGCCGCCCTTAACTTCATCCATCCCGTCTATCCATCCAGACGTTATTTTAAGCACCAACTATGCTTCAGACAGCCCTCAATAAGGATGTGCTGAAAGGGTTGCTGCCTTCTTCATGGTTAGGGACAGTGTGGGGTTGCCTGATTTCTTTTCTTTTCTTTTAAAGATTTATTTTTTATTTATACATACAAGCTGGGGTACAAGCCAGAGCTGTGGGGCGGCGAGAGGGTTCACCGGAGACAGAGCGGGGAGCAAAACAGGCAGATCAGAAATACACTGCTGAGGGAGCAGCGGGTGAGGCAGGAGAGGTCTGCCGCACCATGTGGGATTCTCCCCGGCCGGGCGTTGAACTCGCGTCGCCGCTGCCGACAGCTCCACAGTGCAGCGCTTAACCGCTGCGCCACTGGTTGCCTGATTTCTATGTCAGCTCAAGAGCTGCCTTATGTCAGCCTCTTGGCACGTGTGGGTCCTGTGGGCACCTCACAGTTAGTAGCACCTTCTCACAAGTATATATAAACCCAAATACTCTGATTTCATGCCTAGACATTGAACCTTGCTACATGAAGGCTAGAAGAGAGGTGATAGTCCCCCCCAGTCCCGCTAAGGTTTGAGATCAGACCACACCTGGAGAATAATGTTCAAGGGGAGAGAAAACTGAATTGTGTCCAAAAAATAATGTAATCACTGGACTTCATATCATCGAAGGGACAGTTGTAAGTGCTGGGAATGCTTTGCTTGGAGAGGAGATGCTACAGCAACAGCCTGGAAATTAACACCATGATCTACCACTTCCTGGAGGTGTGGTCTTGTGCAAAAGATTTCAGCTGGCCATGCCTCTACTTCCTTATCTATAAAATGGAAATTGTAACAGTACCTAACACACAGGTTGCTTTAAGGATTAAGTAAGATAATGCATGTAGTGTGCTGTCCAGTGCCTGGCAAATAACAAATGTTTAATAAAATGTGAGCTGCAGTTGACCTATTTGAATTCTAGATAACCCTTTTGATATTCTACGATTAGGAATCTAAGACACTTTGGAGGTGCTTTGGCAATCTGCCCCAAAATTAGTTGCCAGGAAAAGTATAAGGGTATAGAGTGAACCCTCAACTAACAGTGGAGCTCCAAACTTCCAAAGAAGCTTGACACATGAATAATGGAAATACACTTGGTTCTTCAAGCAGTCTGCCTTTTCTAAGCTTGGCTGGGAGTGGGGACATTAGCAGGCGGGTTGAATTTAGTGCCTCCCTAGCTTCACTCTCATTCCATTTTTCTTTTCTACCACCAATTCAGAAAGCCCTAGATTAATAGATTTTTCTTGAAAGAAGCATCTGGAATGCAAAGGATCCCTCACAGTATGCACTTGAATAGGCCTGAGTCATTCGGAGAGCCCGCCTGTGTACCCAGGTATAGGCATGAGGTCAGCATAAGTAATTAGCTCAGTAACCCCGAACGATCTGATCTCTTACCGTGGCTTCACAGCCTTCCCCTGCAAAGCCGCTGCTGCAGGAGATACACTTTAGTCCATCCTCACTGACCTCACAGTAGGTCTGAATATGCTGCTTTGTGGGAAAAGTATGAGCTACCTGTAGCCCCCGACTATCCCATAATCTGAAAGAAATTACAGCAGGAAATGAGTTTGCAGTAAATTTAGCTGAAATAATACATCTGTTACATGAAAGGCTTGGCTCTTTGCTGCTTCAGCCAGTCAGACCAGAATGCCATTATTGAGCTAAAAGCAGCAGTATGGATCAGATCAATTTTAGAGACTCCGAAGCTGGTAGGAAATAACCAAATTGGATGACATATAAGTTTTTTTTTTTCTATTTTGAGATCCAGTTAATAGGAATTTAGGCCTAGCATCTCAATTGTACAAATTAATTTCTTAATTTGGTCCTTTGGGATGCTGCTTTTAACAGATAAGAGGAAATTTCTGTGCCTATGATTTAAATTTTTTAAAAGGGCACTCATGATTCAGAAGAGACAGTCATGGTTCCAGAATCAGATATAAAAGATTTATAGACCTTGTTCAACCTGGACCATGGAGTACACTGGGGAGTGTTCGGTTTTACCGCTTGTCTCCTTATTACCATTCTCTAAGGAGACTCTCTTCTGAGATCCAGTTTCTGGTCCCACTTTCTGGCCTGAGAACGATTTACTTCATGTGAGCCCCTGAGGATGATGCTAACCCTGCTCCCCGGGGAGGGCTTCCCCTGAGGGCTGAGACAGCAGAAACCATCCAGAACAAGGGCTTTTTCCTGGCCTGACCCTCCCCTCCCCCACCCCCTCACCCCCTGCTTTCAAACTCCACCCAGGTGACCCAGGGGCCAGATCAGAGCAGCTGGCGCAGCAGGAGACAGAGAGGTGGAGGCCCTGGGAAGGGCACAGCCATTCTGAGAAGCTGAGGGGGCAGAGGGGGCGGGCTCACGGAAGCACAGGCGCCACAGACCTTCACCAGAAACACCTTCCCTGCTGCTCAGTAAGCCCACCTGAGGGTCTTGTCTTCCGAGGCCTGGAGTATGTATGGTTCTCTGGGGACCCAGCAAAGGTGAGTGACCTGGAAGAGGCAACCTCTTCAGAACTTCTCCATATCGAGTTGCTCCTTGGCTGGAGACACTCGCAGCTGTGCTAAATGGTACCTCTGCAGCCCTTCTCACGGTCGCTGAACGACAGATTTGACTTTGAGGGTTTACGTTTGCAGATGCCCGCCGTTTAAGAGATGCCCTACTTGTACCTCCCAGGTTAGCAGCAGTGATGGCAGCAGTTGAGCCACTTGCATGACCCAAAATGCACGTGGGCACCAGAGTGCTTGAAACCCAGAGCTAGAGAGCTGCAGGCTGGGTGGCAGTCAAGGAGGGAAGCCCTCCTCAGGGGGCACCGCTGAAGCCTGGTGTGGGCTTCATAGCAGTCCCGAAGGGTGTGGCTTCTCTTTATCCCTGCAGCCCTCTGCTGGACTGGCATGAAACGATTTTCAGAAACAACCCAAGGGAACTTGTGCAACTTTCACAAACATGCAGGGTGTATGGCAAGCACCTTGCCACTGACAGCGGTCTTCAAACTAGCAAAGACGCCTCTGACTGATTTTTGATGACCACTGAGGAACACCTACCACGCGGTATAGTGCACCCCATTTTATAAATGAGACTCTGTCACTTTCTCAGCTTAACATAGCTAAACAGTGAAGGATCCATGGTTTGAACCCAGATAAGCCTGACCCCAAAGGAGGTGGGGTTCAGACCCCGTAATACCTAAGGCAAAGGACATGCTTATTCTTCTGCGTGATGAGACAGCCCCGGAGCACTCACCAAGTGGTGAGCTTCTGAGGACCAAGATGTGTCCGGGCCACCGGCCCTGCACAAGCGGTGTCTGGTCCACAGAAGTTAGGGAATACGCCAGCCCCCCATCATCTGTGGTCCCGTTTTCCATGGTTTCAGTGATTTGTAGTATACTGTAACTGCCCTATTTTATTATTTTGTTAATCTTACTGTTTCCAATTTCCAAATGAAACTATCATATGTGTGTATATGCAGGAAACACCTGCTACATATAAGCTTTGGTACTGCCCATGGTTTCAAGCATCCACCAAGGGATGTGCCATGGATGGGGGGCACCTACTGTAACTAGATTTTGAAGGAATAAACAAGGACACCATTTAAAATTCAGTGTAAGAGAGCAGAATCGTTCTGGGTAGAAGGAGACTTTAAGAGATCACTGCAGGGTAAATGAGTTAAAAATCAGGCATTTTCTGGCCCCCCACCACTAGCATCTATGACTGGCACCTGCGGCCTTGCATGCACACCTTTAATTATGGCTACCTGGGCCCGGAGGGCATGGGGCATGTGCACTTGTAAATAGGGACACCTATGCGGAGGGGCGAGGGGATATAAGGACAGTGTCACTGTGTGGTGGGACGGCGACAGCCAGAGAAATGCTGAGGAGAAAGCTGGTCTGTCCCCTGATTCAGCATCAAAGGCCTGTAAAAATCTACTGAAGGCGCCAAAATTATTCTCTCCTCTGCGAGAACTGACTGAGATGAACCTATTCACCTGGGATGGTTGCAAAACAATCACCCAATCCAGGAACCCTGAGGGGGGAGCAGTAATTAGGACCCAAACTACCAATGACTGGTTGTTGGTCTCCTGGTCTCCCTCCCAGGCCCTCTCCCTCCCGCCACGCTGCCTTCTGCTGCTCTGCTCTGCTCTCTGAACAGACTTGAGTTCGTACCAGGTTCCTGGAGACTGAAGCTCTCTCCACACACTGGCCGGTCCCCAGGTCCCAAAGAAGCAGGGTGTTGTCCCGAGAGCCAGAGCACAACTGCAACGAGTCTTTGGAAACAATGGGGAGAAGAGGGACCATGAGAAAGTCCTTTTCAGAAAGTGCAGTGGCCTGGGAAGAGATCTCTTTACTTACCCGGACTCACCGCCAAGCCGGTGACCACCATGGTGTGGCCAGAGAACTGCTGCCGGGGCTCGGGGGGCCCCAGAAGGTCCCACATCACGACTGTCCTGTCACGGGAGGCGCTGAAGAACTGGCTGGATTTGGGAACGCAGGCGATCTGCTCAAGGGAACAAAGCGCTCTGACTGGACTTTGAAATGGAAAAAGACCTGGGAGAAGCGTGCTAGAGCCCAATGATCTGCTTTGTTCCAAACGCGCTCTGCCAGGTCAGTGTCACATTCTGTGCTAGCGGCTTGTGGCTGATGCCCAGATTCACAGGACAAAGTTTGCCTCTTAATTGTTGGCTCATTCGGGTGGGCTTTAGAGAGGGGGCTTATGTACACTGGTCGTCCCTGTCTGTTTACTGGAAGGTCACTCTACTCTGTAATGCTCTCTAACAAATTTTTATTTTTTAAAGATTTTATTATTTATGCATACACGAGCTGGGGCGTAGGCCAAAGGGGTGTGTGTGGGGGGTGTGTGTGTGTGTGAGAACATTCACCAGAGACAGAGTGGGGAGCAGAACAGGCGGACTGACTGAAATACACTGCTAAGGGGAGCAGCGAGCGAGAGGGGAGCAGTGAGGAGAGGTCTGCTGTGCCATGTGGGAAGTTCCCTGGCCGGGGATCGAACTGGTGCTGTAGTGGCTGCGGATAGCTTCATAGTGCTGAGACTTAATGCCTTGTGCCACCAGGGAGGCCACAAATTTTTATTTAACTGATGTTGATTTTTTAAAATTTGCCCACTAGATTAGAAGGTTCCTGAGCAGAATTTTTTGTCATTTTCCTAGCCATGGTAAACACAGTAAACCTTCAACCTACGTCCCTGTTATGTGAGGATAGGCTGGGGAGTTATTCTCCGCTGTTCTCTATTCACTACCTATTGAGGGCTTCACAGCAACAAGTTGGGGCTAGTACCCTGTGGCAATAGTGAAGTGAATGGGTTGCTCTTGTGCTGTAAGAATGTCCGCTCACTCTCCTACCTAGAGCACTTAGCTATCCCTTTCATCAGTTCCAAATTCCCTCCGTGCTCACTCAACATCATTTGACATTTACCTTGGTGATTTCACTTTCGTGTCCTTTGAACCTTTTCACCACATTCCCAGTCTTCCAGTTACAGGCCACCACCGTCTGCAGAGAGAGATGTCAGGATACCTTAGTTCAACCGAACTTCGGCTGAACTCACACAGCAAGACTCACTTCATTCTCTACCTGATTTCTCCTCTGTCTAGGGAATTGCATCAAGCTTTAGGGTTTTATTGGGTCCTCCTCAGTGGCCCCTACTTTGAGTGGCTTTTCTTTCCATTGTTTCTCTGTCTCTCCCCAATGGGCTACTCCTCTGAGCCATACTGATGGGTAACACTCCCCAGTGGGGATGGATTTGGGTTCAGGTTTCAGTTATAAATGCTCAAGGAAGGCCTCCCTGGTGGTGCAGCAGGTTAGGGTTAAGTGCTGCACTGTGGAGCTGTCGCCAGCGGTGACGCAAGTTCAACACCCAGCATGGCAGACCTTTCCTGCCTCACCCACTGCTCCCCTCCACAGTGTACTTTGGTCAATCTGCCTGTTCTGCTCCCCACTCTGTCTCTGGTGAACCCTCTCGCCGCCCCACGCCTCTGGCCTGTACCCCAGCTTGTATGCATATATAAAAAATAAAATCTTTTAAAAAATAAATAAAAATAAATGCTCAAGGAGGAATTCTACATGGGATTCGATTTTGTTCCCCATTACTGTAACGTAATTTTATTTTTTTATAATTTTCTATCTTAATCATTTATAGCTGTATAGTTCAGTAGTGTTAAGTATCGTCACATTGTTGTGAAACAGATCATTCCTTTTTTAATACTAAAAACCTCATCCATAATCCCTTCTTCCAGAGAAAAATCACTGTTAAAATTTTCTTTCCATCCATTTCTCAGGTGTAGTATGTATTTTAATATTTTGTTGTAAGCATTTCTCTGCCTAAACAAGAATTAAAAGCATTCTCTGCCCATAGTTCATTACTGGAGAGTAAGGAGCATGTTTGCACTGGACTGAGTTAAATCCCTCTTTCTTAATCTGCAAAACAGACAGGATAATCTTTGTTCTGTCTACTCACAGAAGAGGATCACAGATATAAATACAATACATATAACTAAGATGATGTCAATTTTAAGACAAAATGCCAATTAAATTATACCATCCTTTCTCATCAATTTTTAGATGCATCCTGATTTCTAAGGTATTGAAATGTAAAAATGTATGTATCTTTGAATCAGTGAAAAACAGTATGAAATGTAATTGAGATTCTAAAAAGGTGTGAAAATGAGAGGAATTATTTACTACAAAAGACATTTTTGGTATCAATATCCTACCTGTGAGTGCTATAAGAGATCCAAACATGAGGGGGAGAAAGCACCCAGATTCAAAATGACAAAAGAATGAGGAACAAAAACTTAGAAAGGGGACTCACAAAACACACCAATGCAGATATACTGCCAAAAGAAGTGCACAAAAGAAGAGACTAGAAGGCCACATTTGCTCAGGATTACCTCCTGTGTCTGTGTGTAGGTGTAAAAATGGATTGGATACAATATTCATACTTGCCATTTGTAAAAAACCTGTGGGTAGTTTTGGCACAGTGCTAAGGAACTGACCACTTAATGCTCACGAGTGTCCTGTGAGAATGGCACTGTTATCCCCATTAAAAAGATGAAAAATAAACTCAAGGAAATAAAAGGCCAAAGTTACAGGAATTGGCAGAGCAGGGATTTGAAATCAGTCTCTCTAACTCAAAAGCCCATGTTTTCACACTATTCAGTACTGCTCAACCTCGCTGCGAGAAATGCAAAACCAGGACTGCCTCACTGCCTTGCAAAATACCTGCCCTTCCCTGAAATCAGTTTGTTTCCCTGGAAGCACTGCAAACCCCACCTTATCTTTTCCTCCGGAGACACAAAGGTCTGAGTTCAGAGCAGCAATAACAGAGATGGGATCCACATGAGCTGGACTATACTCTTGAAAAGCTTTCGTTTGAATTCTCTCTTCTATAATTCCATCAGGCCTGCTAAAGAGAGGACAGAAAATGAGAGGCCCAGAGGCAGGCGATGACAGAGTAGTACAAGGGGAAGAACTGGACTGGGCTGAGGAGACACGTGGAAAAGGAGCAGAGAAAAGCGACATGCCCACATTGCCAGAGATGGTAGCAGTAAGCCTGACTGTGCTCTGGATGCTGAATGACTGGAATCTGTTAACGGGAATCCTTGCAGTCAAGAAATCAGGAGTCTTCGCTCATACTCGAAATTATTTCCAGAATTGGGGAGCCCCTCTCTGTGTGGCTGCAGACACTAATTAGTAGGCTGATTTTTACCCCAAAGAAAACAGACCGAAGAGACTGTTCAGGGAAGTCATCAGTACTTGTGCTGGAACTTCTCTCTAGTGGAGAACAGCACATGATAAAATTTGGGATCCCGAGGCTGGATTGCTGTACCTGTATTTGTAAGTGCGGTGTTTGAGTTTGCTTTGCAGTTTTCCCATCACAGAATAAAACCTACAGGAAACCTTCTGAGGAACTTGTTCAGATGGTACTTGAGGAGCAGCATTCCCTGGCTGCAGGAAGTTGTGTTCCTTGAATAGTGAAGAGAATACCACAAACTGTTAATCTTATAGGCACAACTGTAGTAGTTTGGTTATTTTTTAAATTTTTTAAAGATTTATTTATTTATGCATACAAGCTGGGGTACAGGCCAGAGGCATGGGGAGGCGAAAGGGTTCACCAGAGACAGAGTGGGGAGCAGAACAGGCAGATCGAAGGAAATACACTGCTGAGGGGAGCAGTTTGCAAGGCAGGAGAGGTCTGCCACGCCATGTGGGAATCTCCCTGGCCGGGCATCAAACTCGCCTCAAACTCGCCTCAAACTCGCTTTGCGGCTGCAGACAGCTCCACAGCGCAGCAATTAACCATTGTGCGATTGGGGAGGCCCTGTAATAGTTTGGTTATGCTAAAAATAAATCCTTTTTTTTTTTAAAAAAAGACTAACTGGGGCCTCCCTGGTGGCGCAGCGGTTGAGCGCTGCACTATGGAGCTGTCGGCAGCTCGCGATGCGAGTTCGACGCCCAGCTGGGGAGAATCCCACATGGTGCGGCAGACCTCTCCTGCCTCGCCCGCTGCTCCCCTCAGCAGTGTATTTCTGATCTGCCTGTTCTGCTCCCCACTCTGTCTCTAGTGAACCCTCTCACCGCCCCACGCCTCTGGCCTGTACCCCAGCTTGTATAAATGAATAAAAAAAAAACAACACATATTTCATTCTTATTGTCTATGCTTTAAAAAAAAAAAAAAGACTAACTGTACACATTTGCTTTACTTCCTTCTCTGCCTCACTCCTATGACCCTGAATTGCACCCCACCAATAAAGCATTATTTATAAAGCAATAAGGCAAGTAAAAGCAAAAATAAAGCTAATTTTAATATAGCCAAAAGAATTAAAAATCAGGTGTTCAAGCAAAAATTTCTAAGTGTTCAGTTACCCTTCGGTAACTAAGGTGGGAGCATTCAGTTCCCATCTCTTCTGGGGTTCTGTTTAAAGAAGTTCTAGGAAATAAACTTATGAGCATGATCAGGCTAGTTCTAGAAAAACCATATAGGGAGAATGGCAGCTAATACTCACCAAGTAAGTATACTCAATCATCCAATTATTGTTAAAAGGTAACTTTCCAGAAGAGTCTCAGTCTACACTGAGAAGTTGCCCGTCGACAAGAATAGGTAGCTAGCATGAAAGCACAACCCAGTAGGAAGAACAGAGCGGCATCAACAGCCTGGGACTGTAGAACCAGCCGCACCTTTGTCTTTGAGTTTCTGCATTCTCCTCTGTGCACCTCAGCCTCCCCATTTGTAAATGAGGGCATTATATTAAATGATTTTTAGTAGACCATATGTTTCCTAAGACACCACCATATTCACCCTTGTACCTCAAGTGGCTCACACAGAATGACAAATCATTTGTTGTGGTAGTGGAGCTAAGGTCCTTTCCACTTCAGGCATCCTAGGATCCTCTATAATAAGGCATAAGATATGCTAACGAAAGTTCCAGGGTAGCTTTCAAAAAAGCTTAGGACATATTACTTGCAGACAGAGGTGGCAGGGCTTCCTATATGTCTGTCTAAACCATTTTTCAATACTGTCATCTAAGGACATGCCATCCATAGATCTAGGTCACTGGAAACGGCAGATGCTATAAACAGATCGGATTTGACTAAAACCGACTGAATTCTTAACTGGTATTTTCAGAGAGTCGTATTTCCCATCTACAGAGTATTCATAGAACATGTAAGCAAAAAATAATTTTTAGAATTACTTACCCCTATAGGATCTACCTGGTAAACTGCTGTATTCAATGCTTTGTAATATTTATCCTTTGGAAAACAGTTGAGGCAACCACTTCCTAATCTCTGTTAATTACTAAAAAGATGCTTAAATTAATCTCTTCTCTATCTAAGCAGATGTTTGCCCTCTACAGAGACTTACAAGGTAAACAAAACCTTGTTTAATTAAAGAAATTGTTAAGTGTGGTTTCCCCCACAAAGAGCTTACAAAATTCCAAGATTACATAACTTGACATTTCCAACAATTAGGGAAAGTACAGCATAATGTTAATTATACATCGTTTTTTAAATATGCAAAATGTGATATTTAAATGCATCATTAGACATTTTCATTTTATTCATAGTACTTTTCATCAAAAAGGATGAAGAGCTCACTGCTTCAGAGTTCACTGTTTTTTGTGACAAAGGCAATTTCTCCAATTTAAAATATTTTATGTCTCATAAAAATGGAAGAGCTTTTCAAAATTATCACATATAAACCCTTACTTAAGAATTTGGAGAATGAAGGCAGAAACATTTACTCAAAACTATAACTAGGTAGCCTTCCTGATTATTGTCCAGAATTTTCATTATAAATACCTATAAAGAAAAAATGCAGTGTTTGTTTTGTGGGTTTTTTGTTTGTTATTTTAACAACTCTGTTTTAAGAATTCAAATAAATAAAAATAAATTCTAATTACTGATTGACAGTGTGCCTCATCCCAAGAATTAAGAGTAACACAGAATAGACAGAATAACATTTTATTAAGTCTCTTAGCATTAGAATTAGGACTAATTCTGAATTACAGTTTTACTATGGCTTTGGGTGAATTGCTGAACCTCTCTCCAAACTCAGTTTTTTATATGTGAAATGGGATAATAACTATCACTGGGTTTCTGTGAAGATTAAAAATAGCATTTAAGATGTACCACGAACTGTCTTAAGTGCTTTATATTTATTAACAGATTTAATTTATTCCACAAATCCTTGAGATAGGCACTGCTACTATCCTTAGTTTGCACATGAGAAAAGAGACAGATATTAAATAACTTGCCCAAGTTTACAAATAAGTGCTTATAAGTGACAAGGCTGAAACTTAACCCAAGCAGTCTGATGCCAGAGACCTAGCTCTGGACCAGCATACCATAGTGCATCTCTGCAGAAGCTAGTGCATACAAAATCCTCAGTCCAACCTGACAAACTACGGATAATCAGATGGCTACTAGCGCGATTGCTATATTAACAGTAATAGCAATACTAAAAGTAGCAATTTCACCATCACTAACACTTCTTACCACACATATTAAGCATACATAACAAATACCAGAGAGAAAATATACAAACAGACATAGGAATTTGAAAGATACTAAACCAAAGCCAATTATGTCTCCTGACCAGAGTGAATGATCACAGTAAGGCTAAGAATTCACTTGTTATATAGCAAGGCAATTTAAAATCTGGAGAACAAAGTGTGCGTACTTGGATAATATCCATGTTGCTGTATTTATTATGAGTAGATTAAGAAATGCAATACTATTTTGTTATCTTCCAGTGTTTATATTGTGAACATGTAATGTACTTGAGAGGAGAGATAATGTTTTGTTTTTGTATCTGTGCTTTAAGCATAGTCTGGTAAAACAGATAGAAAACGAGTATCTGTTGAATGATGAATGGCATACTAAGGTGAAGAGTCTGTTTGGCAAGAAGCCTTTTATGGATCCAGCAACAAGGGACCTTTAAAACTGCTCAACAAATCCTTCAAGCAATTACCCACACTATTCCTGATTTCAGGCCTGGAGAGATTTGAGAAAGGGTAAACTCAGTTATGGCTTTGGGTGTCCTTATTGGCTCCACTTGGAACCAGGCCTAAACTTGAACTTCAGGGCCTATTTCTTCCTCAGTTTGTACCAAATAGCCACTTTAAACTTAATTCAGAGAATTGGACCTCCTTAGTGGCGCAATGGGTTAAGTCACAGCACTATGAAGCTATCCACAGCCACTGCAGCACCAGTTTGATCTGGTCAGGGAGCTTCCCACACAGCGCAGCAGACCTCTCCAGTCTAGCTGCCTGCTCCCCTCAGCAGTGTATTTCAGTCAATCTGCCTGTTCTGCTCCCCATTCTGTCTCTGGTGAATCCTCTTACCCCTTCCCCACACTTCTGACCTGCACCCCAGCTCTTGTATGCATAAATAAATCTTTTGCATACAAGCTGGGGTGCAGGCCAGAGCTGTGAGGGTGATGAAAGGATTCACCAGAGACAGAGTGGAGAGCAGAACAACTGAAGTACACTGCTGAGGTGTACAGAAGAGCCGGTGAGGCAGGAGAGGTCTGCTGCGCCAAGTGGGAATCTCCCTGGCTGGGCATGGAACTTGCATTGCTGCAGCTGCCAACAGCTCCACAGCGCTGCACTTAACCCGTTGCGCCACCAGGGAGTCCCCATAAATAAATCTTAAAAAAAAAATAAATAAACTTAATTCAGAGAATTCGCTCTTTACACTCCAGTGCAAGATTCCTTGATAGACTCCAGCAACAGTACTGTTAATTTCCACGAAGAGCCTGGGACTCAAGAAGAGTTGTGACTTGCTGAAGGTCACACAGAGCAGAGCTGGGTTACCTTACCTTATTTCCCTGGGGTCCTGGTCCAACATTCATGTGAATGCTTATTTCATATCTCGCTCCCCGTCTCCCCAAATCTCCCTCTGTACATTCTAACCTACATTCTAGAAAATCAAGGTATCTGAACCAAAATCCAAACAAACAAAACCACAGAAGCAAGTGGGAGATAATTTGATTTGACCCTCTAATGATACAGATAAAGGAAACTGAGGCCCCAAGAATAAAAGGGTCTTGCCCAGAGCCTCGCCTAGAAAGTCAGTACCAAGCCAGACTGCCAAGGTTGACCCAAGTTTTGGGGACATGCTCTGTGCAGTTTTTCCTTACAATCTCTTCAGATCACGAACGTCCCTCGCCCTGTCCTTGGGGGAATGGTCAAAGTCTATTTTTGACGTCAGTGTAAGGGAGGGTGCCCAAATGGAAATGTAACACCATCCAATGCAACGTTCACCCTTGGATTCCCCTCCCGTCCCCAGCCAGGTAGGAGGCTGCGGCCTGGAGAGCACGTGGGTTCCCACCTCCCGGTACGACTGCTGCACCCTACCTCCCCGCGAGGGTTCTGTACCCACCGGCAGGCTGGACCTAAGGGTAAGTGAGCGAGCGCGGGCGCCCAGCGGAGGCATCTGCAGCCTCCACGCTCCACAGCCTCCCGCGCCTCCGCCCCTAGCAACGAGGTGCGCGTAGCTAGGGCGGGAGTCGCTGCGAAAAGCCTCCGGGTGTCCTCCACAGTCGCCGACCTGCAGTTCCGCTAGTCCGATGTCTCCCAGCCAAGAGTGCCCCACCCTGAGGCTATTTTACTGCAACAATGCTTTGATGAGGTTTCAGAGATGAGAATAAAAGTGCCCAAGACCACGCTGCCAGAGAAACGATATAATCCAAGAAAAGAAGTTACCACGGTAATACCACCGTGAAAGCCAGAGAAAGCCTTTCATAGATGCAATTGTTTCTATTGTAACTCTCCCAGAGAGAGGTGTTGCTTGCTTGCTTTGGAGTTTTCCCAGGAGTTACTACCTAGGCAGAGATTCCACCTTTGGACACTACCCCGTGCTCCACTTTTATACTTTCTTTCATCAGACTTTTACAATCCAGCACCGTAGCAAAGAGGCCCCTCAGTACTTATTCGAGATGCAATGGGAAGATAGTTTCAGAAACTAATAATAGCAACACGACAGTTTTTACAGCTGCAGTCACATTGCTCCCATCTTAGTCTTCATTTCTGTATTTTCAGTGCACACAGCTTGGTATAAAGTAGGGGCTTCCTGAATGTTTGTTGAATGAATTAATTAATTTCTTTTGAACCCTACTAAGAGCCTCCTGTAGTGCTGACCTCCCAGCAGAACTGCTATCAGTGAATGCTTATGGAGTTTCTGAAAGTTGGGTACCTGTGGGAAAGGGGGTAGGAATGGTGAAATAAATTTGCCTTCACTGAATGTCAAAACTGACACTGTCTACTGGCCAACCCAGCAGGGGAATCCCCTTCACAGATTGGTGTTCTTTAGCTCCTGTTGACACTTCCTTGATGATGAAGCATTCCCTTATTTATGATATTTTCTGAGTCAGTGACCTGCTGTTAGAAGACTTCCCAGTTGGGGTTGAGGTTTACAACCACGCCACACGCAACACTAATAATTCAGAGCTGAAGTCTCTCCCTATGAACTTAATCCCTCTTTCTCACTGCAGCCTGGCAGAACTTCAACAGGAAAGTATGGTTGTTTTGCCCTAGGATACTGAACTAAGCCAGTGCTGTGATGGTGTTTATTTACTAGATCCATACCCTCAAGATGCTCCATCTCTGGGATGCAGCCACCCCCCCCCCAGGTGCTTTAGGGTTAAGACACCTGAACACCCAAATTGGTGTCTATAGTCAGACTTCCTCCCAACACTTGTATATTCACCTGTTTCCTGCCCATCTCCACCCAACCATCTAAAAGACACCCCAACCTTGATATGACTCACACTGCAAACATCATCTTCCCCCCCAAACCTGTTATTCCCTTTTTTGCCTCTGAGTACTTACTGGGCACTAACATTCACCAATCACCCACATCAAGGACCTAGGAGTCACTTGTAACTTCACCCGCTTCCTTGTTTAAGGAAGGACCATTAAGTCTTCTCAATTCTGCCTCTTAAATATCCTAAAAATATATATCCCCCTGTTTTTCTCTACCCACCACCTTGGTTCAGGTCAATATCATCCCAGGGTGTAGCAGATTAAAAATAGTCACAAATTCTTTGTAACTTCTCCCATCAAGACTGGCCTTGTAACTAGCTTTTACCAATAGAATGTGGTGGAGGTGACACTGTACAGCTCCCAAGTTTAAGCCTCAAAAGTGCTTGTAGTTTCTGTTCTCATCTTCTTGGCACACCATCCATATGGGAAGAAGCCCAGGCCAGCCTGTTTAAGACAGAAGACCAATCCAATAGCTAGCACCAAATGCCAAACATGTGAGCAGGATCACTTTAGACCATCCAGTTCTGGAAAAGCCATCAAGTGACTATAACCACGTGAATAACCATCAGCAGAACAGTCTACCTGAGTCAGCCCAATTTGCCAAGCAGTAGAATTGTGAGCAAATAAACAGGTATCATTTTAAGCCACTAAGCTTTGGAGTCGTTTGTATATATAGCATAGATAACACTGGTCAACAAATTTTTACAAAAGTTATATCACTGAAATAAAATTAGTCATTTCCTATCAATTTGTGTGCTCAACATGAATATGGCAGTCAAATTCTAATTTTGGCTCTAGTTTTTTTGTAATCTGCAATAAATGGATGTTTACATCATGAAATGCACGCCAATAGTATTAGGCCTACGGTTAATACCTGTAAAAAATCAAGTCATAGACTACTTCTTAGATTTCTTCACTTGTCTCTTGTACAATGGTTCAGGAGCATCTCTGGGGAGTGTCCAGCAGTAGTCAGCCAGCATTGTAGTGGACCATTTTCCCTGGTATCTTTATTCCATTGATGCAATATCTTGAAAACGTTCGCCATGATCATCACAACCACACCACAGTTTTCAGGAAAGAAATCCAGATGGGAATGAAGGAATCTTTAGATCTTTAGAGACATATTGCAGCCAAGTTTCTGGTACTGAATCAGCATGTCTTCTACTAGTTCCTTGTAGTTTTCTGCCCTAACATTCCCAAGAAAGTTTGTAGACACTAGGCGAAAAGCATTCCATGCTTGTTTCGCATCACCCTGCAGCAAGTTGTTGAACCGGTGATCTCAGTGCAGATGAAATGTTTGGGTAGGCTATTCTCGACTTCTTTTGCTTAGTTATTCTGCTGTAAAGAGGAGGAACCATGCAGAAGGAACAGTCTTTTATGTGGTTGCTTGGCTCTCTCCACACCATGGGGACTACAAACGGCATTGATGGTCTTTTGCCATTGAACCACTGTGAAAGCTGTGTTGTACATGTAGCACAGAATAGATGTGGGGCCCAAGGCTTGTCTTGGTCACCAACCTTCCATCCGAAGTCAAGATGATAAGCCTTCTTCACTTGAGAAGTGATACTTTTCTTCTGGTTGGCAAATGTCACTTCCCCATAAATAGAGCAGAAATTGTCCACGCTATTAAAGCACTTTTGAGGCATTACTGTTCTGTATTGTGCCTAAATGGATAAAATGATAACAGTTCTATGGAACAGTAGCTTAAATTGTCTCGCACAAAGTCTGAAATATTTTCAGTGCTCAATCTTTCCGACAGGGCTTTCTATAGCGCACTGCTGATGTCAGCTTACTTCAGCAGCCACCTGGCAGTAGTATTGCATTGCTTCGGAAAATGATGCAATCAACTCTAGATGATGTGTTCATGATGGTATTATGCAATGCGATGCAATATTACATCATTCTAGACTGATTTAGGATGTTGTTGAAGTCCTACTGGATAATTTACATGGTGAAACATATAAAATGAATTATATGAAATATCTTCAAAATGAGAGCTAACAAAAAATTTTCAGGGTTCTATTCATGTTCAGTGCACCAAGGTACTACAGATTAGGGCCTTTTTTTTTTTCTTTAAGATTATTTATGCATACAAGCTGGGGTACAGGCCAGAGGCGTGGGGTGGCGAGAGGGTTCACCAGAGACAGAGTGGGGAGCAGAACAGGCAGATCGACAGAAATACACTGCTGAGGGGAGCAGCGGGCGAGGCAGGAGAGGTCTGCTGCGCCATGTGGGAATCTCCCCGGCCGGGCGTCGAACTCGTGTCGCCGCTGCTGACAGCTCCACAGCGCAGCCCTTAACCGCTGAGCATCTGGGGAGGCCCAGATTAGGGCCTTTTTAAGTCAGTTATTATCTCACTCTTGACCATTGTAATTAATATCCAAGGTCATGTTCAAATTCCTTCGTTAGGGCCATAAGATTTACCACCCACTTCTTCCACCCACACTCTATGCTTCAATGGTCTAAACTACTTGCAACTCCCTGGCTCATTTTTTCTGTCACCTTTGAATCCTTGAAAATGGTGTTCCCTTTGCCCAGGGTGTCTCCTTTACTTCACATACCCATCTTTTTCTGGCTGACCTTTATTCTCAGCTCAGAGTCCATCTTCTCTATCCTCACTGCTCTCCTCCTCCAGCTGCAGACTGAGTTAGCTATTCTTCCTTTGTGCTTCCAAAACCTCTATATGTTCCACAGTGTAGTGTAATTTTTCATTGACTTGACTCATTCCTTTAACTGTGAGCATCTTGAGGTCAATGACTAAGTCTTATTATACCTGTATGGCTGGAGTAAAATACAGGGTATAGCACAGCAGTGCAGTAGAACTTTCCACTATGGTGGAAATATTCCATACCTGGTCCTGTCCAATATGCTGGCCCTGAGCCACATGTGGCTGCTGACCATTTGAAATGTGACTAGTGCTATTGAAGAACTGAATTTTAAATTGCATTTCATTTTAATGTAACTTTAAATAGCCCATTAGAACATAAGAGAAAATGCTTTGGGTGTAAGCAATGTAATTTCATGTACCCTTATCTTCCCTCTCACCTTATATCCACTCTGCCATATAGATGTATAATCCCAGTTCTTGGTTCTTTAACCAGCTTGTTATTCTCTCCTGGACTTACCCAGTTTGATACTGCCCCTCTTTGTCAAGTTGGCTGGTCCTAGGGGCCTCAGAAGGCCAGATTTCATGTGGGTCTGGTCCCATCAGAGAGGACTCTCTTCATGGAGACGTGGACTTCATCACATGGGACCCACATGGTCTGAGTTTGTACTGGCAGACAACCGTGTCCCTCTTCACGTTGGCAGTTGAAGCTAGTTGTGCTGTGAAATGTCAAAGAAGCCATAGCAGTGATAGCCTTGTGCTGCCCCTGAAAACTGTGCAAACCCCAGTCATTGACTTCCAGTTCTTTTTTTTTAAAGATTTATTTATTTATGCATACAAGCTGGGATGCAGGCCAGAGGTGTGGGGGGCTGAGAGATTTACCAGAGACAGAGCAGGGAGCAAAATAGGCAGCTCGACTGAAGTACACTGCTGAGGGGAGCAGCGGGCGAGGCAGAAGAGGTCTGCTGCGCCATGTTGGAATCTCCCTGGCCGGGGATCGATCTCGTGCTGCAGTGGCTCAGGATAGCTTCATAGTGCTGAGACTTAACCCCTTGCACCACCAGGGAGGCCCAACTTCCAGTTCTTATACCAGAGACACTGGATCGGGTCTGAGGAGGAAGGAGGCCCAAAGACAGGGTGAGGTGGGGCCAGCGATGGCCATGGCCCCTGCCAGGCAGGCAGAGAAGAGTTCGGTGTATCTGAAGAGCAGACCCAGGGGAGAGGAAAGATAGACTTTTACAACTGTTCACTACTAAAAAGTTTTTTTAAAAAATAGAGGAGTCCAGCAAGACGGCAGCACAGCGAAGACACGGGGCTCGCATCCTCCTCACCTCCAGAACAAGATTACCACAAAACAAAGTTAACTGCCCTTAAAGGTAAAGGCCTATGGCATACACCAGCAACAGTGTGGTGGAAATGGGTAGAAAAAATGTAACTAAACAGTGTTTGCAGTGATATCAGGGCAGTACAGCCCATGATAGGGAGGGGTGGCAGCTATCTGGATCCCCTCTGCAAATTGTTAACGCAGGCCAGATGCCCACAGCAGACTCTGGAGACCCAGCACTACAGTGAAGAAGGGGGTGCAGAGAGCTGTCGTGCAGGGCAGAGGGTGTGCTACTGGAGAGTGGTAATAGTAAGTAAGGGTGCAGAGTTATGTTTCCTGGCTTGAGTCTCAGGCTCCCAACCAGAAGACTTGGAACCTGAAAGTGGAGGGGGAAGATAAGATCAACTGCGTCTCCACAGAGAAGTTCCTATTTGCAGCCCCAGGCTGTGATATTTGAACAGCCTACCTTATACCCACCCAGGGCCGAGACTGAGACACCTGAATGCTCTCACTAACCAGAGCCCAAGAACCCAGGTTTTCCTAATAGGAGCAAGTGCCCCAGGATAAGACTTCATATGAGAAAAAGCAAAGAACGATTCCTGGCTTTTGGCCCTGTCTCAATTTTAGACCTCACCTGGTGTTATATCTAGAGCTCAACCACAGCCTAGAGGTTGAGCTGACATAAGACCATATGAGACATTTGGGCTGAGGAGTTGTCCTTGGGGAGGGATCACTGTGGATCCCCACCAACAAGTCTGGTACCCATTGCACTGTAAGAAGCTTGAACCCTTGATGCTCACAGGGGGCAACCTTTTGGTGCCCGACTGCCACGGTTCCTTCCTTCCTGTTAACCTTGCCAGCATTACTATCGTAGGCATCTGAACAAGTGCAAAGACAGTAGGAGACACCTAGAGATTCTGGGTAAAAAACCCCTAGGATTATACCTAGTTTCTTGTGTGCGGGGAGCAGGGAGAAGAGCACACAAAGCCAATTGACTAAGATAAGAAAAGGAAACCCCTCTTACATTCCATAAAAGTTAAAAAGGAAGAGACAAAAGAATATATCACAAATGTTAAAGCAAAATAAAACCCAAAAGCAGTCTCAGTTTAGCCATATGCCTCAAGAGGAGTTTAAGGTGGCAGTTATAGCCATGCTTACTATATTAAGAAAAACAGGGGGCTCTCTGGTGGCACAAGGGGTTAAGTCTCAGCAATATGAAGCTATTCAGAGCCACTGTGGCACTTGTGGATTGCCAGCCAGGGAGATTCCCACATGGCATAGCTGACCTATCCTGCCTTGCCCACTGCTCCCCTGAGCAGTGTACTTCAGTAGATCCACCTGCTTTGCTCCCCACTCTGTCTCTGGTGAATCCTCTCACCACTCCACACCTCTGGCCTACACCCCAGCTTGTATGCATAAATAAATAAATCTTTTTAAAAAAAAAGAAAGAATTGCAGAGAACAATTTTAATCTGGAAAATGAGATATCCTGATCCAAGCAGTTCAAAGTGTTCCAAACAAAATAATACTAGAACGGCACACTCCAAGTCACTCTGTAATTACACTGTTCAAAGCCAATGAAAAGGACAGAATACTAAAAGCTTCCAGATTAAGAACACTGATTAGGTGATCCAGGACATTTCATTCAAGCAAAAATCAATTGAAGAAATACATAAGACAATGGAAATGGAAGCTCAATAAAACATAAAAGGGAAGATGTAAAAAAAAAGACAAGAAATGAGAAAAGAATAGAAATAAGCACTTATGTCTCAATAATCACCATGAATGTAAATGGTTTGAATTCACCAGTTAAAAAGTATAGTGTGGCTGTGGGGATTTCAGGGCAAAATTCTGGTACTGTTACTAGAGAGACCTCCTACATCATCCTTTCTACATCAGCACCTCCATCAAGTTCTCTTTCCTATAATGCTTGAATATTTCTTTTTCATAGCTCTTACCACTTCCCTCTTAGACTGCTGGTGTGAATGCAAACTGGTCCAACCACTATGGGAAGCTGTGTGGAGGTTCCTCAAACAAGATCTACCATATGATCCAACAATTCCATAAGCTAAGATATGGAAACAACCTAAATGTCCCAAAATAGATGACTGGATCAAGGAGATGTGGTTTATATACACAATGGAATAGTACTCAGTGATCAAATAAGATAAACTCATGCCATTTGCATCAACATGGATGGAACTGGAAGGGATTATGCTAAGAGAAATAGGTCAGAAGGAAAAAGAGAACTATTAAATGGTTTCACTTATAGGTGGAATATAGGAAAACTGAACAAAGGGTCAGGAAAAAGACCCCAAATGGGATCATTCATGTCAAGCCCCACTAAGATTTAATACCTGAGCCTCAATGGTACTAAAGTCTCAGCACTATCAAGCTATCACCAGCCACTGCAGCCTGAGTTCAATCCCCGGCCTGGGAACTAACCCATATGATGCAGCAGACCTCTCCTGTCTCCCACTGCTCCCCTCAGCAGTGTATCTCAGTAGATCCACCTGTTCTGCTCCCCACTCTGTCTCTGGTGAATCCACTCACACCCCTCCCCCCACACCTCTGGCCCACACTCCAGCTCTTGTATGCATAAATAAATAAAAATAAATCTTTTTAAAAAAGATTTAATACTTAATTTTACTGTATTTCGGCCTTTCTCAAAGATGGAATTCTGTGTCTATCTCGAATTCCCTGATCAGCACTAGTGATGCAATTTGCATGGTAATATCCCCCTGCCTTCCCTAAGGGGAAGTGCCTTTGCTTGAAATAATCTTTACTTGTCCCACCCTCTTTTCTGTTAATAAAAACCTGTTTTGTAAAACTCTTTGCAAGGTCTTTCTACCTGCTAGATGAAATGCCGTCCAATCCTTAAGTTGTTTAATAAAACCAGTTTAGATCTTCAAAATTAAATCAATTGGATTTTTGTTATGTAATATTACATATGCATTTGTTTTATTTATCCAAGAGAGTAGGCTTTGTTCTTTACTGTATCCTCAGTGTCTTAAATACCCTGTGGCACACAGACAGGTGTTTAATAAATCTGTAAAATGACTGAAATGTAAGAAAAGTGTCAATTTTCCTCTGTTCCCAGCTCAGAGTGTCCTATCTAGACAAGCCCTTAAGTTCAAGTACTGCGTTCCCCACTCCTATAAAGACTCCCCAGGTTGGACCTCCCAGGTGGTGCAAGGGATTAAGTCTCGGAGTATGAAGCTGTTCCAGCCACACTGCAGCAGGAGTTCAAACCCCGACCAGGGAGCTGACCCACACAGCAGCAGACCTCTCCTGTCTCGCTGGCTGCTCCCCTCGGCAGTGTATTTCAGTAGATCCATCTATTCTGTTCCCACTCTATCTCTGGTGAATCCTCTCACACCCCTATGCCTCTGGCCTACACCCCAGCTCTTGTATGCATAAATAAATAAATCTTTAAAAAAAATCATCCCCACCTTAGCCTCTTTCAACTTTCTAGTCTCTCTGCCTGGAAGCACTTCTGGTGATTTTGCTGCTCTTTTCCTGACCTCAGCTCTCCTAGAGCCAATCCAGGGCCATACCAAGTGAAATGGCCCCATTTTCCCCAAGACTTTAACCCCTCTTCCTCCCCACCCTCCACAGTCTCTTTTCCTATTAGCCTCCACACAATGTTACCTCCTTATGTTTTCTTTGGTGTTACCACAAGGTTGAATAGCCTTCTGCACCCCAACCCTTAGAACAAAAAAATTCTCCCCACAATCTCTAATTATGGTGGGTCCATTTCTATCCCCACCTCCAAGAGGGTAAATGCCATTATGAGGCCTTTACCACCCACATTAGGATGGACTAGAAACTGCTTTTGATGCTAGAAATATTGTCCCTCCTCCACACACACCCTGAAAAGAACCTCACACAATTTACATTCTGAAAACCTGTTACAAGGGTATTGGCTGATCTCCACACAGATAGTGAAAACATTTATTAACCCCTAGTGTATGCCAGACACCCAAGTAAAGCACTGTACAGACAAAATCTCATTTAATTCTTGAAGCAAACTTCAGAGGTAGATATTATTCTCACCCTCACTTAGAGGTGAGGAAACTGAGGCATAGAGACTAAATAACCTGAGCAAGTTCCCAGGACTGCAAGTGACTCGTCCTGTCAGTTGCCCTAACCTCCCAAGGGCTGAAGCTGTTGATCAAGAGAACCATTATCTTCCCTTTGTGCATCTGTTGCTTAGAGGGGCTTCAGGATAGAGGTGCCTGAGCCCCAACATGTAGTGGGGTATAGTGGTATTTATTTCTCTTTGGGATTTTGCTCTCACATGTGTCCAGTTCTGCTGATCTCTGACAGCTAAGGCCCCTTGTCTTTTTAAAAAATATTTATTCTTATTTATTTATGCATACAGGAACTGGGGTGTAGGCCAGATGTGTGGGGGATGGGGGAATGAGAGGATTCACCAGAGACAGAGTGGGGAGCAAAACAGGCAGACTGACTGAAACACAGTGCTGAGAGGATAGTGGGCAAGGCAGGCGAGGTCTGCTGTGCCATGTGGGTCAGCTCCCTGGTGTGTCCAGGGGTCCAACTCATGCTGCAGTGGCTGGTGATAACTTGATAGTGCTGAGATGTTAACCCCTGCACCACCAGGGAGACCCATATTTTCTCATCTTTGAAAAAGTTACCTTAGAAAAGGAATTCAGTAGGGTCTCCCTGGTGGCGCAGCGGTTAAGCGCTGCGTTGTGGAGCTGTTGGCAGGGGCGACGCGAGTTTGATGCCTGGCCAGGGAGAATCCCACATGGCGTGGCAGACCTCTTCTGCCTTGCCCGCTGCTCCCCTCAGCAGTGTATTTCTGATCTGCCTGTTCTGCTACCCACTCTGTCTCTGGTGAGCCCTCTCGCCGCCCCACACCTCTGGCCTGTACCCCAGCTTTTATATATAAATAAAAAATAAATCTTAAAAAAAAGAAAAGGAATTCAGTAGATTAATTTGTAAATAAAATTTGAGAAAATTTGGATGCAAATACTTTGGGAAAATCAGTCTAGTGCTAACGTTTTCACTGGGACTTAACGTGTGATTTAAAAACAGTGTATATATTAACCATATATCCGTCTGCCTGGGTTCCAGTCTTATTGCTACCAATTAGTAACTGTGATCCCTGGCAGGTTACTTAACTCCAGTACTTTCTTTGCACCTATTAGCAGCCATTGATTGTGCTCCTGCTACTGATCGACGTGTTTTTAACTCATTTAATCAGTACTTGTCTTTGAGGTGTGTACCTCATTGTCTCCATTTTACACTTGCGCCTGGGAGGGTATTCAGCCAGTGAGCAGGTAAAAGGATTTGACTGTGGTAGACTGACACCAGAACCTTGTTTTTAAACTATTTCAGTTGCCTCTCAAAAAGCGCAGCGCTTAGCAGATCCCTGGCACTTAAGTGCTCATCAGGGTCTCCCTGGTGGCACAGGAGTTAAAGTCTCCACGCTATCAAGCTGTCGCCAGCATGAGTTCTATCCACGGCTAGGGATCTTGTATGCATGAATAAATAAATCTTAAAAAAAAGGTACTCATAAAAATTTCTTTCAGTCACATATATATTTGCTGTTTTATGCTTGTTATAAAAACAAATGTTAACAAAACGCGGTGTAATTCAGAAAAAACACGTAAAACACCCTGAGATGGGCGGTTTCCGGGGCAGGACCGGGAAGGGCGTGGGTGCCAGGCGGGTGTCTGCAGAGCCGCCCCGCCCGTGCTGGAGGAAGCGCAATGGTCCGCTCGGAGTCGCGGGCCGCGGCCCTGGGGCGGGGTCATGGAGGCCCCGCCCAGCGGCCACCTGCGGCAGGTGGAGCGCGGCGCGCGGCGCGGGGCCAATACGGCAGAGAGCCGGCGGGTCCCGGGGTCAGGGAGGCCCCGCCCAGCAGCCACCTGCGACAGGTGGAGCGCTCCGCGCCCGGCGCTCGGCCATGTCCGCCGATAACGTGGTGCCCGGACCGGGGCCGGACCGGCAGTCGGGACCCAGGCCCAGGCTTGGGTCGGGGTCTGGGCCGGGGGCGGGACCGGAACCCGGGTCCGAGCCTGGGCCCCTCTGCCTGGAGCACGGCCAGGAACTGAGCTGGTTCTGTGGCTCTGAGCGACGCCCGGTGTGCGCTGCCTGCGTGGGGCTGGGTGGCCGCTGCCGGGGCCACCGCACCCGCCGGGCCAAAGAGCGCGCGGAGGAGCTACGGGTGAGCGGACGCGGGTATCGGAAGGTGGGGAGCTCCGGGGGAGAAGGAGCGCTGGGCGTGACGTCTCGGGGATCCTGGAGTCTGGGACCCGGCAGACCCTAGTCCAAAATTCCGGCTCCGCAGTTGTACTGGCTGTGGAACAAGGCGGTTAAGGGTGTGGAGCGAGGCAGACGTGAGTTCGAATTCCGCCTCTCTAGTCTTCGCGGAGTCTCAGTGGCCTCATCTGTAGCTGAGGCGGGGTGGAGTCGGGTTGGGGGTGAGGGACGAAGGCAATATTCGCGGGCATTTGTTAGAATTGTGAGATAAGTAAGAGAATGGGTGAAATGCTGTCTAGTCATTGTCCTAATCATGTAGTGGCCAATTCAGTGTCTCTTCCCAGGGCCATGAGAGCGGAGCTCGGCCTTGCCACTGCTGTTGCCCCGACGAGGTGTGCCCAGCTCCCTGTGGTGGAAGCTGATCTGATAAAATCCAACCTCTCACTCAGCCAGATGGCCAAAGCCTTTCTGTTTGTCCACACTTCAGGCTTCCTGGTGAAATGCTTTTTACCTTCCAGAACTGGCCGCAACTGTCCGTCTAGCTAGTAAACAGCGGGTGGTGAAAATACCAGGAGGTCCCTGCTGGAAACCTTCACTTTTGGTTTCTCCCCACCTGTCTCCTAGTTAAGATTCCCCTGCGCTGCGGAGATTGGAGAGCCAGGTCATCCTGGGACTTCCTCCCTCCTTCCACCCAGCTTTGGCCCCTGGGGATTTCCTTGCAATTTGATTCTCCCTACCTCTCCCTGGAGTTTTGCCAAACTGTGAGGCCTGAGGGCTTACGTTGGGGATTTGACCTTCTCACTGGACTGGGAGCTGGGGCTAGGGGAGATTGAGTTATTTACCCACTGTTCATAATAGTGATAATGAAAATTAGCGTGGAGAAAGTAGCACACTAACTTGCATAATGGATAGAAACTCTGCAAGTTCCAAAGCACTTAAATATCCTTCATCGCTTTCCATCCAGACCAAATCTTCGAAGCAGTAGTGCTGTCTACATTTTACAGATGGGGAAACTAAGGCCAAAACAAGGCAGTAAATTAACTCCTCAAAGATTAAGGGGCTGGATAGGGGGAGTCATTGACCAGACCAGAGGAAACCACCTTTTTGCTTCAGTGGTTGGAAAAAGGAAGTGATGCTTATGGAGGTGAGAAATTAATGAAACCCTTAAAAAAATTGGCATCAGGGCTAATTTGAATGGTTGATGAGTGAGCTGGGGCTGGGTAGTGGGTTTTTTGGAACGTGTCTGCTGTGGTGCTGTCCTGATATCCTCCACCCCAAAGCATGCTCATCTTTGCCCAGAGTAAGGTGCGTCTTGCCTTTTCTCCCTCCAGTTTTGAAAGATTTTGGCTTTTGAACTTTTTTTCCTACCCCCCCACCCCACTCCATCCACCCCCAACCAGCAGAGACTTTGCCCCAGGCTAAGATGATTACTGATCTGGACAAAAACAGCACCAGATCAACTCTCTTTCCTTGGGAATTTTTTTTTTTAAGATTTTATTTATTTTTGTGTAGAGCAGCTGGGGTGTAGACCAGAGGTGCAGGGTGGAGAGTAGTGAAAGGATTCACCAGAGACAGTGGGGAGCAGAACAGGCGGATCTACTGAAATACACTGCTGCAGGGAGCAGTGAGAGACAGGAGAGATCTGCTGTGCCATATGTAGGTCAGCTCGCAGGCCAGGGATTGAAAGCTCGCTGCAGTGGCTGCTGCTGCAGAGAGCTTCCTGGTGCTGCGACTTAGCGGCTGGTGCCACCAGGGAGGCCCCACCTTTGGAATTCTTGCCTTTTCAGAAGCAGGTTCCTCAGTGCTGGGATCACAGCTTCCTCCCTGTCAACTCAATTCTGTAACTTTGTATTTGTACCCATGAAGTGCAAGACTAGCTCCTAATTTGGGGGAATCATTTACAAAGGCTTCCCATTAAAAGGAGCCAAATTGCCTTTGAAACTAGAGGCTAGAGGGGAAATCGTGGCAGTGTTGCTGCTTGGAAAGCCTGCCTGGAAAAATGGAATGGTCATATCTTCTTATCCAAATCACTTCTCTGTGGGCCTCAGCTTCTTTCTAAAACTCTCCCACAGCTGTGGGAGCTATGAACTGCTAAACCTCTGTGGTCAAGAAGTGGGTGTTCATTCATTAAGCAAATATTTATTCAGGGCCTTTCTATGTAGGAACTGTCTTCTAGGTAGTGGGACATAGAAAGGCAAAGTAATGGTGCTGACGTTTCAGTGGTAGGGAGGACAGATACACAACGAAGTGAGCTAAGACATAACATATGGTCAGAGAGCACTAAGTGCAAGGGAGAAGTGTAAGCAAAGTAAGGGGATGGGGTGTGGAGATGATCAGGGAAAGTTTCTGAAGTAGTGACCTTTGAATGGAGGGAGAGAGAGGGGAGATATAGAAGATAGCTGGAGACAAAGCAGATGCAAAGGCACTATGTCAGGACAGGTTTGGTATGTTTGTGGAACAGAAAGAAGACCAGTGTGGAGAGTGATGGGAGGTAACATTGGAGAGGCAGGCAGATCACATCAGGCTGGGCCTTGTTGGCTAAAGTCAAATGCTTGATCTCACAGTGGGTGTACAAGAAAGACTTGGGGGGAGCAGGGGAATGACAAGATCTGTTAGCGGGGAGCAGGGGAATGACAAGATCTGTTAGCGGTGGCTAACCATGAAGGTCAAGAATAGAAGCCCAGTTAGGGCTCCTGTGAGGGAGAATGGTGGTCTGGGTAGCATAACAGGAATGGCAGTGACCTGCAGGGGCTGGAGGAGATGGGGCTTTGGAAATGGGACTGATTGATAGGACTGATTGATGGGGTAGATGTGGGATAGGACAGTAACTCCTGGGGTTTTGCTCTGGGTCTGAGGTTGATGACTGCGGGTACTGTTAAATGAAAGGAGACAATGGAAAGAGCATTTTGAGAAGCTGCGGTTGAAGGGGATTTGAGAGTATTCAAGAAAGTGGTTATAGGGCCTTCCTGCTGGCGCAGCGGTTGAGCGCTGTGTTGCGCTGTGGAGCTGTCGGCATTAGCGGCGCATGTTCGACGCCCAGCCTGGGAGATTCCCACATGGCGAGGCAGACCTCTCCTGCCTCCACCGCTGTATTTCCGATGATCTGCCTGTTCTGCTCCCCACTCTGTCTCTGGTGATCCCTCTCGCCGCCCCACGCTTTTGGCCTGCGCCCCAGCTTGTATGCATGAATAAATAAATCTTAAAAAATAAAAAGAAAGAAAGCGATGATGACAATGGCCTATGGGATTTTAGGATAAAGAGGGAAGCAAGGCCCCCAGAGAGGATAATGGACAGTGAGAAATGGTAAGACTCAGGTGTGGGCAGCCCCAGTTGAGGTGAAGAGTTATTGGGATGGAGACTCTAGTGTTAGTGGACTAGTCAGGGCTGGGGAAGTGGTGGGCAGGGTGTGGGGTGAAATGAAGATTTGGGAGACCTACAGTTTTCAGTAATGATGAAGTCTGGATATGACCGTGGGACTGGGTAGCTGAGATGCGGTACAAGATAAAAAATCCTTGGAATGAAGTGAAGAGACCAACACAGATCAAGATGCCATGAGTGTCTTTTTTGTGTTGCAGAACAAGATTGTGGACCAGTGTGAGCGGCTGCAGTTACAGAGTGCTGGGATCACCAAGTATGTGGCTGAAATCCTGCCGGGAAAGAACCAGAGAGCAGTGGTGGGTAACTTTGCCCCTTTCCTCTCTACTCTGGGCGCGCTCCTAGGGTAAGACACTAGCCACTCCCTAGGGTCTCTTCCCAACCTCACAGTCTCATTGTGCTGTTGGCAAAGCTGGATGCCCAGCAAGGCTTCCACATCTCTGAGCCTTGGTTTTACCATCTGGGCAGAGTGGATGTTGTGCGTATCACACTGGGTGCAAAGTCTTTGCCTGAAAACCACTTTCTTGGGGTAAGGGCCGTGGGTGGTGGGAGTCTTCTACCAGCAAATGATTTTGAGCTCAGCCCTGGAAATATAAATAACCTCGAAACTTTGCACTGAGCATTCTTGATGACAATCTTATGCAGTAGGTGGCAGCACTACTCTGTTTACAGATGGGGAAATGGATCTCCCAGAGGTCAATCTCCAAGGTCCTACAGCCTCCTGTCTTTTAGGAATAAGGACAGGTAGGAAAGTTCAGGGGTCCAAGGACTGAGCTGTGGGGCACTTCAACACTTAACCACTGAGCAGATAGAAGGAAACAACAAAGTAGCCCAAGAAGGAGCAATGAGTGAGATCGAGTGACAGTAAGAGTGTCGTGTCCCAGGATATGTTTCAGGAGGTCGGGCGATCTCTGGCATCAGCTGTTGCTGAGAGATCAAGCAAGGTGAGCAGTGAGAAGGGCCCATTGGATCTGTAGCACTCACAGCGCTGGAGAGCCTGAGAAGACTTTTGTTGAGTGATGGGTTAAAAGTCTGATTGGAGCTGGTGTCAGAGAGAAAAAAAGAGCCATTTGGGATGGTTGACACAGGAACTTTGCTTTAAAGGGAGCTGAAAAATTGGATGATAGTGGAGACTGATAAAATATCAAGTGGTTTTCTTGTCTGATTTATAAGATGGGAAAAATTACTCTGTTCGCTGATAGAAATTTCCCAGTAGGGCCTCCCCGGTGGCGCAGCGGTTAAGCGCTGCGCTGTGGAGCTGTTGGCAGTGGAGACGCGAGTTCGATGCCCGGCCGGGGAGAGTCCCACATGGCACGGCAGACCTCTCCTGCCTCTCCCGCTGCTCCCCTCAGCAGTGTATTTCTGATCTGCCTGTTCTGCTCCCCGCTCTGTCCCTGGTGAACCCTCTCGCCGCCCCACGCCTCTGGCCTGTACCCCAACTTGTATGTATAAATAAAAAAATAAATAAATAAAATATCTTAAAAAAAAAAAAAAGAAATTTCCCAGTAGAAGGAGAAACTTGATGCAGGAGAAAGGGGAAAGTCAGGTACAGTGAAGGGGTGGGGCTTAGTAACAAGGGGAAGGTTGTGCGTAGGTAAGAGCATGGGCCCTTCATCCTCAGAAAGGCAGGCTGATATATGGGCACAGGTCTCGCTGGGTGGGCAGCTGATGGGCATGACTGTGGATGATCTCTTCTGACTGCTTCTGGTTTTCATTATTTATCACCTTTGCTGGTGGTTCTTAATATTTCAAACTGACAAACTTAATACCATTTGTCAGTTTGAAATATGCTTTGTCCTCCATCAATCCGTTCATGTGGTAAGACATCGTAGAGTTTTCTAATGCTAAATCATCTTTGAATTCCTGAGGAAAACCAACCCAACTTGATCATAACGTATTTTTTTAACTTTTAGTTTACAAATATTGTAGATTCACATAAAGTTTAAGAAATTATTATATAGCAATATCCTCTATATCGTTCATTTGGTTTTTCACAATGGTGAGGTCTGTCTAACTGTGGTACAATATCATAATCAGGAAATTGATATTGGTACAACCTACCATGTTCAGATATGTACATGGTGTGCGTGTACTCATTTGTGTGTGTGTATGTGTATGTGTGTTTATACAGAGGTCTCTGGTGAGAGGATTCACCAGAGACACAGTAGGGAGCAGAATAGGGAGATTGACTGAAATACACTGCTGAGGGAAGCAGTGGGTGAGACAGGAGAGGTCTGCTGTTCCATGTGGGAAGCTCCTTGGCTGGGGATTGAACTCGTGCTTCAGTGGCTGTGGATAGCTTCATAGCGCAGAAGCTTTTGCACCATCAAAAAGGCCCTATGCTATTTATTAAATGTACCTAATTAGATTTGTTATGTATTCCTTATAAGCCATTCCTTTTATCACTTTATAGTGACTTTTTATGCCTAGGAATTACTTTTGTCTTAAAGTCTATTTTGTCCTTTATTCATTACTGTGTTGGCAAAATTTTCCTGATACATAGTTTTCTTTCCTTTTACTCAACTTTTCTGTGTTCTTATGTTTTGGGTGTGACTTATAACTGGATTTTATTTACTTTTTTTTTGCTTTCCCTGAGTATTTTTTTTTTCTTTATTAAGGTAACCATGGTTTATAACTGTGCATGCTATAAGGAAGTAGGTTTACATTTCCTCAGATGTGTATTACCACACCAAACCCACCATCAAAGCGCCCATCCATCATCCTTTACCCTAAGCCATTGGGTCCACTCCTCCTTGTGTTCCCACCCTCATCCTTCCTTCCCCTTTAGCAGCCTTAATTCTGCAGTCATATTCTAGGGGTTGTTTTTGGGTTAGTTTTGTCATTTACTTTGCTTTTTTTCCCCCCTCTATATTTCACATGAGTGAAATCATGCAGTATTTGTCTTTCTGCTTCTAACTTACTTCACTCTTTCACTAATTCCATTCATGTCACAATTGGCAAGAGTTCATCTTTTTTATAGTTGAGTAGTATTACACTGTGTGTCTATATCACATCTTCTTAATCCATTGCTCAGTCAGTGGATATTTTGGTTGTTTCCATAACTTGGCTATTGTGAATACAGCTGCAGTGAACATAGGAACATATATCCCTTCAAATTAGTGATTTTGTAATCTTTGGATAATAACTAGGAATGGAATTGCTGGATCATATGGTATACCTATTTTTAAGGAATTTGTTTACATTTACTAAAATCCCAACCTGATAACTTCTGTCTTTTAAATATGAACTTTAATCAATTTGTCACTATTGTGATCACTGATATATTTAGATTTATAACTATCATTTTGTTTTATGTTTCCTATGTAGGCTATTTTTTCTTTGCTTTTTTTCTTCTTTTCCAACCTTCTTTTGGGTGAGCCAAATGCTAGCTTAAAAATTATAAATGTTATTTCTAATCTATTCTTGGTATCCTTACAGTTTTGTTTTATTTTGGATTTGGGCCCACACTATTTTTTTTATTTATTTTGATTGCCCTTAAGATTTTAACACAAATATATTAACAATGTCTAAAATGAATTAACTTGAATAATACAATAGAAGAAAGTTTTAGCTTAATAACTTCTCTATCTTAAATGCTATTGCCCAATATTTTAAAATTCGTATTTTAATAAATTCTTCCCATTCATAGGAAATATTCCACTTGTCATTAGAGATGTCTTTACTATGCTCTCATTTTTTTATGATGGTTTACATGAGTATACAGTTTTAAAGAAAATCATAAGCTTTTTGTCCTCTTATGTGGTCAGAGTATCAACTGGGCCTCTGATAAAGATACTATTGTTGGGGATGATTTTTTAGGCCCTTCTGTTCTGCAACTCTGAGATTCTCTCCTCAATCCCTGGCTTTGGTGTTCCCAGGTGTGCAATAAGCAGGTAAGCCTAGTAGCTCTCTAAGCTCTGCCCAGCAATTCTGTTCCATGTCCTGGTTCCATGAGATATGGCTTGGATGTCTACATCTCAAATTTCTTTACCCTAATCTATAGTCAGGAAATCTTAGGGGCGGGGTGAGTCACTGCTAATTAACCGCAAAATCCTGAGTGAGTCCAAACCCTCCTAATCTTTCCTGGAGATTGACCAGGACCCAACCACTTGCTTTATCCTTTGTCAGAGCATGGCCAGCGCAGCACGGGATCTGGTCATCCAGAGACTGGGTCTTGTGAGGAGTCTGTGTGAGAGTGAGGAGCAGCGGTTGCTGGAACAGGTGCATGGCGAAGAGGAACGGGCCCACCAGAGTATCCTGACGCAGAGAGCACACTGGTCCCAGGCGCTGCAGAAGCTTGACAGCATCCGCACCAGCCTGGTGGACATGCTAACCCATCTGGATGACCTCCAACTGATTGTAAGTCAGGCATGGATGAGGGCACGGCCAGCTGGCCCATCTCCCCAAAAGTCTGGAAACACTGAGAATGTATCTTGGTAGGAGGTGGTGGAAAATGATAATTTGGTGCAGGGATGAAGCAGGGGAATATTATTATTATTATTATTATTATTATTATTATTATTATTATTATTTTTGAAACTAGTAACTGTTCTTTCAAAAGTGAACAAATATTTACTCAGTGCCTATGTGCTAGCTAAGCGTTGCACTTGGGGATGGAGTTATAGGATACAACTGTCAGTGACCTACAGTTTTATGGAGATGATTACATAAACTGATAGGATATGGAGGGATATGTGCTATGGCAGAACTATCTTTGGGAGCTAGGAACCCTACAATCCAGGCTTAAAGGGAGGGGTGGTCATAGAAGACTTCCTGGATGAAATGACTTAAAACCTGATGTCTGAAAGAAAGAGTGGTAGTAGCAGCTATGTTAGAGGAAGGGGGGAGGTAGGGAGAGATCAAGAACACTATACTCCAGGGCAGACAAAGGGTCCAATGTAAAATTAGCACATCTTTACTCCTGCCACCTGGAAGAGACCATGATTACTATTTTGGTAATATCCTTTCAAAGTATTTTATATAGATATGCAGTTTTAAGGGGACAGTGTGACATCTGAGTAAATATGTCAGGGAAAGAATGAGAATGTGGAACAACTGAGCTGTCCCATTACAGTCCAAGTAGGGCAGTTTCCTTGACTGCCCTAGATTGTGCGTTCACTTAGTCACACAGCTCATAGGACAAGCACCTTCTGTCCTGAATGCTGGTGTTGTCATAACAGAGGGTTCAGAACGAGTCCAGTCCATTTAGGGGGTGGCGGTCTGGTTGGAGGGAGAGTGCTGGGTAAATAAGTGATTGTCCTGAAGTCTAGTTGAGAGAAACTACAGACACCATGGGGCGGGGGGCAGACTGATTCATTCTCAGTGTGTAGTGGGAGAGGACAGTGAAGAGGAACCCACAGTGCTTTGTGCTGGGTCTTAAAAAAGGGACAGAGTTTTTTTTCCTAGAGCCTCTGTTCTCATGGAGCCCTCTGTAATAGTCGACTATGTTTGTGTTTTGACTGCCTGCTGGGTGTCTCTTTTCTTTTCTCTGACTCTGACTCTGACTCTGTTTTCTCTTCTCACAGCAGAAGGAGCAGGAGATTTTTGAGAGGTGAGTCGGGTCCCTGTAATTTGCTTGGGCAGTTGCGGAAGCCAAGGCTGGGGGCCTCTACCCAGTCGGGTGTGTTCTGGTCCCGCTACTCCTGGGAGAAAGCCCTGGGGGTGCAGCTGAGTGACTTCCCTAGAATCACACTTGCTAGACAGGGGTCTTCTGCCCTAGCCTGGGTCTGTAGACCCCACGGGAAAGGTGGTGAAATACATGCTCATTAATCAGGGACCGCCATAGTCTTTCTTAAATGCTATCCTATTAAAAATTGTGCAGTCACCCGATGGGAGGGTTTTACCACTGCCACCTACAGATGAAAATGCTGAGGCGCCAAGAGGGAAGGGAACTTCTTAAGCTCCAGAGCTAGAACCTGAAACCACACCTGACACCTGTCCTAGCGCTGTCTTCTCTATCTCACTCCCCCTTCCTTTGACCAGTCTTCGAAACTTAACACTTTGTGGTCCGCTCACGTATTAATACGTGTTCATCTAGTCTCCGGTTTTTCACGCCACGGTGGATTATTTGGAACTATTAGGAGCTATTTCTTTGATCGTACTCCGTCTAGAAGCTTTACACATTGTTTTGGTGAAAGTGTAAGGTGTTTTATGAGAGATATTACAGTTTTTTTAATATCCAGTAGTTCAGGAGTTGTGTGTGTTTTATTGAATGCTTATACCATTCATGCAATGGTACAGAAAATGGTTGGCACACAAAGTGTTAAGTTGCATTACCTCTTAAAATTGGCATCTTAGTAATGCCATAATAAAAGCATTTCACCAGGCCCTACCTGGGTAGTCCTGAAGATCTTAGAGCCAACAGTCTGAGGAGGCGGTCAGGAGGGTGTCGTTGGCCAGGTAAAGAAATTAAATTCTTTTTTTTTTTTTTTTAAGATTTATTTATACATACAAGCTGGGGTACAGGCCAGAGGCGTGGGGCGGCTAGAGGTTTCAGCAGAGACAGAGTGGGGAGCAGAACAGGCAGATCAGAAATACACTGCTGAGGGGAGCAGTGGGCGAGGCAGGAGAGGTCTGCTGCACCATGTGGGATTCTCCCCGACTGGGTGTCGAACTCGCATCCCGTGCTGCCGACAGCTCCACAGCACAGCGCTCAACCGCTGTGCCACCAGGGAGGCCCAGAAATTAAATTCTTAATGACTTCTGTGTAAGATGTACGAACACCATCCATTCTTATTAGTTTTCATATTTGCTTCAATAATGATACATGTGCAACCCCATAGGTCAGTTTTAGCAGTAGATGTGGGTCTTGTGCATGTCCCTGGCTATAGTCAGAAAGAAAGAATGTGCGGTGGGTTTTTGGGTCTTTTTTTTTTTTCCTTTAAAAAAAATTTTTTTTTTTAACCCAGATGGGATTATTTTATATTTGCTGTTCTGTAACTTACCAGCCTATCTTGGAATCTTTCTAAGCCAAAGCCAGTACATTTAGACTTACCTGGCTTTTTGGAAGTCTGTGAAGTAGTCCACAGTGTGGAGGTACCCAAATTTATTTTACCATCTCCTTTCAATGTGTTCTTAGCTGGTCCCCACTTTTTCCCTCTTAAAATCTTCCCATGTTTTCTAGTCTCCTCTTCCTATATCCTCATCATTTTTCTCTTTGATAGTCTTTTCTCAGTATCAGGCTCATTTGCTTTTTGGAAAAAGTTTTGATCTTTAATTTTTTGTTTTAAAATATTTCAAACAGAAAAGTTGCAAAAATACTATCCTGACCTTCACCTGGATATTTTCACTGTTAACATTTTGCCACATTTGCTCTCCCTCTCATTCTCTGTCTCTCTTTTCCTATTTATTTATCAAGTGTATATTTAAAAGCTTATATATTTTTTTAAAGAATTATTTATTTATGCATACAAGCTGGGGTACAGGCCAGAGGCATGGGGCAGCAAGAGGGTTCACCAGAGACAGAGTGGGGAGCAGAACAGGCAGATGGACGGAAACACACTGCTGAGGGGAGCAGCGGGTGAGGCAGGAGAGGTCTGCTGTGCCATGTGGAATCTCCCCAGCTGGGCGTCGAACACCACTGCCGACAGCTCCACAGCGCAGCGCCTAACCGCTGCGCCACCGGGGAGGCCCTAAAATCTTATATTTTTCTGACCTGGTTGAGAGTAAATTGCTGAAGGCGTGACCTTTCATACCTAAATACTTCGGCATGTACCTCCTAAAAACAAAGACTTTCTTTTACATAACCTCAGCATAGTGATTCAGGAAATTTAATGTTGACATAATTCTCTTATCTAACATGCAGTTTCATATTCAAATGTTGCCAGTTGTGCTAAAACTGTTCCTGTGACTTCTGCCTCCCACCTTCCCCTTCCATCTGCTCTCTTAATCTGGAATTGTTCCTTAGTGTTAACTGTTTTTAAAAAAGTCTAGGAGAGTTTTACAGAATACCTCTTGATTTGGGTTTAACTGATGTTATCTCATATTTAGATTCAGGTTATCCATGTTTTGGCAGGAAGTTTTATAAGTGATGTGTCCTCAGTCCATCTCAGTGGCAGGCACCAGATACCCCTTTGGCCCATGAGCAGAGGTGTTAATTTTGATCACCTGGCTAAAGTGGAGCCTAACTTTCTTCGCTATAAGTTACATCTTTCATTTTGTAATTAATAAGCAACCTGGGAAATACTTTCTGTTTAAATAGCCTGTTTATCTTCAAAATTTAACCCAGTAGCTTTAGGATCCACTGATGCTTAGTGAATGAACAAATAAATGAGTAATTCCTGGGGCCTCCCTGGTGGTGCAGTGGCTGAGCGCTGCGCTGTGGAGCTGTCAGCTGCGCGCGATGCGAGTTCGACGCCCAGCCGGGGAGAATCCCACATGGTACAGCAGACCTCTCCTGCCTCGCCTGCTGCTCCCCTCAGCAGTGTATTTCAGTCAGTCTGCCTGTTCTGCTCCCCACTCTGTCTCTGGTGAATCCTCTCGCCGCCTCAAGCCTCTGGCCTGTACCCCAGCTTGTATGTATAAATAAATAAATCTTTAAAAAATAAATAAATAAATGAGTAATTCAGGTAAGAATAATGAATAATCCTGCTCACATTTATTTATTTGTTTATTGTTAATTCACTTACTGTCAGTGTAAACTCATTTTAAAAAAAAGATTTATTTATGCATGCAAGAGCTGGGGTGTAGAACAGAAGTGGAGTGGGGGGAGGGAGAGGATTCATCAGAGATAGAGTGGGGAGCAGAACAGGCGGATCTACTGAATACACTGCTGAGGGGAGCAGTGGGTGAAACAGGAGAGGTCTGCTACGCCGTGTGGGAAGCTCCCTGGCCAGGGATCGAACTCATGCTGCAGTGGCTGTGGATAACTTCATAGTCCTGAGACTTAACCCCTTGTGCCACCAGGGAGGCCCCTGTAAACTCATTCTTATCAATGAGTATCAATGAATTTTATTCAGTGCACTGTAATCCATTATTGATACTATTCATTTTGATCTTCAAACTGTCCCAGATTTGGCCAGGGGGAGCCCCTTCATGCTGGATCCATATCCTTCTGTGAGAAATCCCCATCATTCTTTGGGCACTGTCTTGCTTTCTGGAACAAGATAATCCAACAAGAAACCTGGCTCCTAACAGTAATATACTTTTTCACTTGTTCAGTTCCACAAAGCAAACAAAGTTGTTTGAGAAATGCTAAATCCATTCCAGTTCAAACAATCCTACCAGTTCAAAATTTGTTTGTAGTTCTTTGTGCTTTTAGGCCAAGGTATGTACCCCTCAAAGTACTGGGTTCAAAAGTCCTGTCTAACTGGGAACTCACTTGTCTGAGAAATGTCTTTGTTGGCTCCAATTTTGGATCTGTGTTCACAGCTGAGCTGCATTCTGGCCTGCTGCAGACAGACCAGGGGTTCTGGTCCCAGCTGGACTTTGCCATCAGAGTCTGAACCCCATTTCACTCCCACTCCTTTGGGCTCATGTGTTTTCTATTCTGTACCACCAGGCAGCTGGACCAGCTGGTTTAGAAGACTCCAGTGTCTACCACTGTCCTCTGCCTTGCCCTGCGCTGACATCTTAGCACTGCAGACATTGGCTCCTCTCTCCACACCCCACCTGAGGGCTGGCACACCTCCATACCAGCTCCGGTGCTTTGAGGCTACAGACCCTCTCTTGTCCTGATCATAAAGAGCTTTTGTTACCAAGCCCGCTCTCAGCTTTTCGAGGGCTCTCTTTACCTCATTCCTCCCAAGCCAGTGGAGTTGGTGACAGTCTTGCAAAAAGCTGACATCCTTCAGGAGGCCCGCCCCACATCCTCTGTCCCCTCCTTCATCTATGGACTGAGCCAGGAGATTTGGGGAGAGGCTTGGATTCTCAGAACTGCTGCTGGTCTCAAAGCCAAGTTCAGATTAGAGGTGGCCGGCAGAGCTCCGTAGTGAATCTTCACCTTGTCCTGCACCCCTTTGGGATTTTACTTCAGGTCATGGGAAAAATTATGTTGAATGGTGCCTAATCTTCAGCCTGGGTTCCTCCCTCCCTTTCCCTTCTTCCTTTCTTCTTATCGATCCCTCCCTCCCTCCTGCGGCAGGACTTGAATTCGCTGCCCCCTTTTAGCTGAGTGCCTCCTCTGAACCTGTCTTCTTTCCTGTTCAATAGGATAACAACTACCTCCCAGGTTAGAGCAAAGATTGAGAATCTATATAGAAAACAGCAAGCCTAAAGCCTAACTGCTTAATAAATGGCAATTCTCCCCTCCTAGGAATCTTTGGTTCCTCAAATCCCTGCAACAAAACCCGATCTCCCCTGCAAGCTGAGAAGGGTAGTGATTGGCGGCGGGGTGCTATGACTAATTGATGGGTTGGCAGAACACTGATAGCCTGTTCCTTCCTGTGAGATGCCTTAGTAGGAGTGGCTGGCCCTTCTGACCCAACCAAACCAGTGGGTTTTACTTCAGTAAGTTTGGAGAGAGGGGAGGTTTTTTCCTGAGCAGATGGTGGAGTGAAAATGCAGTGCACAGGGGTTCAAGACGCCCTCATCTAGTCCTGGTTCTGCCACTAACTTACCGAGAAACACTTTTCCACGCCTTCTCCTGCAGAGCGGACCCTTTCCAAGTTCTAATACTGGCACCACCTGGTAAATCGCCCCGGTCTGCTTTGCTGGAATGAAGGTTCCTAGGAGAATGCCCACCTACCCTTTTGGCTGAAGCCCCGTTTAGGGTCCGTAACCCTGTCTGAATCCTGTTTTTTCCTTTGCTTAGGACCGAGGAAGCAGAGGGCATTTTGGATCCCCAGGAGTCAGAAAAGTTAAACTTTAACGAGACGTGTACTCGGAGCCCGCTACTGACCCACCTCTGGGCAACAGCGGTTCTTGGGTCCTGCTCAGGTTAGAAACTGCCAGAGCCCAGACCGTTTGGCACACACTGGGTTTCTGTCCATTCATTTATCTGTCTGTCTGTCTGTCGTTTGCTGCTGGATCACACTGGGGACTGGCATCTGGAACGGTAGCTTAGCCAGTGATGCTGGGTGCAGGCTTGCCAGTGGATCCAAGGCTCCGGCCAGGGCTGGGGAATCTGCGCGGCCAGGCCCTCTGGCTCCCAGGCCAACCTGCGCTGTGATTGGGTTTAGGGTAAATCCTGTTCCTTTAAATCACATCTTCCTTATGTCCGGCCATTCTGGGACAGCTCAGTATTATTTCTTGGAAGCCTTCTTTGCTTTAGTAGGCAGGCAGGCATCTGAGCTGAGAATTGAGCTACTTGAATCCATCTTACTTACCAAATGTTAACTCAGCTGCCCATACATTTGTCCGCATGCTGCATGCCAGGGCCACAGAGGTGAGTATGGCACGGCCTTCTGCCTCCAAGCACCTCGCTTCCGGGCTCTCAGCAGGTTTCCCCCAAGTTGGACGGGAGCTTCTGTACTCCCAGTGGTGGTCCTTTCAGAACCCACAGAAAGGTTAGGATAATGGATTAAATATTTTTCTCAATTTGAACCTTTCTTCCTGCATGTTTTCCTTAAAATTCTAGTACAAGCCATAGCTTGTCTACCCTAGATTCTGATATCGTGCCTGATTTACTGGCAGCTGGAAACTGCATATCTGATGCTTCCTAACATCCAGGAGCTGTGTCCCTAGGACAAGTTTGATCTTGAGGCCACAGAATTGCCAAACCAGAATACAGGAGCATCAGTGTGAGATGCCAGATGCAGGAACGAAATGCTGAGTTTGCTACCAACTGGGTGTGTGACCTTGGGCAACCCACTTCTCTCTGCGCCTTATTTCTGTCAGAGTTTATCGATGAGGGACTTGAGCTAGTGACTATTATTATCATGGCCACAGTTTTCTGAAAGTTTCTAAGTTAGGCACTTTGCATGTACCATCACATTTGATCCTCACATCCATCCTGTGAAGTTCTATTTTGTTGTTTTTTTTTAAGATTTATTTATTTATGCATACAAGAACTGGGGTGTAGGCCAGAGGTGTGGGGTGGTGAGTGGATTCACCAGAGACAGAGTGGGGAGCAGAACAGGTGGATTGACTGAAGTACACTGCTGAGGGGAGCAGCGGGCGAGGCAGGAGCGGTCTGCTGTGCCATGTGGGAATCTCCTTGGCCAGGGATCGAACTCGTGCTGCAGTGGCTGCGGATAACTTCATAGTGCTGAGACTTAACCCATTGTGCCACCAGGGAGGCCCTTGTGAAGTTCTAACTTGATCCCTATTTTCCATATCAGGAAACTTAAGGCTCAGAGAGAGTAAATGGCTTGTCTGAGGTCACACTGTGGTGAGAAGCCCTTTGCTACCTGGTAGAACCAGGTGAGGCATAAGGGAAATTCAGAATTCTTTCTGGCAGGTACCGAGGATGTGCGTATTGATGAGAGGACAGTCAGCCCCTTCCTGCAATTGTCAGACGATCGAAGGACCCTAACCTTCAACGCTAAGAAGTCCAAGGCCTGTGCAGATGGCCCGGAGCGCTTTGACCACTGGCCCAATGCCCTGGCGGCCACCTCCTTCCAGGCTGGGCTGCACAGCTGGGTGGTGAACGTCCAGAACAGTTGTGCCTACAAGGTGGGCGTGGCCTTAGGTCAGCTGCCCCGAAAGGGTTCCGGCAATGACTCCCGTTTGGGCCACAACACCTTCTCCTGGGTCTTCTCCCGCTACGACCGGGAATTCTGTTTCTCGCATGATGGGCAACACGAGCCCCTGGGGCTGCTGTGCTGCCCGGCCCGGCTGGGCGTGCTGCTGGACCTGCAGGCTCAGGAGCTGCTGTTCTATGAGCCGGTCTCGGGCACTGTGCTGCACACTCACCACGCGTCTTTCCCTGGGCCTCTCTTCCCAGTCTTTGCTGTGGCGGACCAGGCCATTTCCATTGGCCGCTGACCTGTGGACCCAGGGAGCTTGGTCTCCCTCCCTAACACTCTTTCAGGCCACATTTCTATCCAGTGGCTTTTTCTTGAATGTTGCCAGGGCTTAATGGGCAGCTTTAGAAGGAGTGGGACTGTTTCAGATCTGGGTGCAGTTGTTAAACACTGGGCATCTCCAGGGCAGGGGACTTGCTGCTCCCCGGGCCTGTCTTCCAGCCCCACTGCCCACCTGCCCCTCTGAAAGCGTCTGTTCACCAACACTCCAACACTCCAGCATGGTGCCCAGTGCATAGTGAGTATGCAATAAATATTTGTTGAGTGAGTGGATGGATGGGCGGATGGACATATAGTGACTGGGTATCCAAGTTACTGGGTGCATGTGGTAGATTCTTCTGGAGAAGCACTGCCTTTCAGCCTCCTGCCCACCAGTGTGTCGAAGTGGTTCTCTGGCAGAAAAGTCTGTATCTGAAGCTCTTTGCTCTCAATTCAGTGTTTCTCAAACCTTTTCATGACATGGACACGTAGAGGAAATATTTTTCTAGAATACAGGGACAACCTGGAAGGAATTTAGAACTCCTCCCAGGTGGCTCAGGGCCACAGGACTCATCCCCCAGGTCCTGGCTAGCCCCCAGGGAGGCCCAGGGGGTCCTATCTCAAGGTAGCCCGACGATAACACAACCATTGGCAGTTCTGCCGCAAACCTGGCAGTGGAGCTCCAGCCTGTGCCCCCCGTAGCAACAGGGACGAATTCTCCAGCCTGCAGCCCCGCTGACAAAGTGGAGAGTTGAGGTGAAGGTTCCTGGTCAGAAAGAGCTGAGGGAGTAGGGAGACCAACCTTAGGGATCATGCACATTATTAAAGGTTTTACAAGACTGAAAAACTCCATGTTTGCTGGTCACTGGGCAGGTACTGGATGCGGGCGTGTCTTCGGTCCCCAGCTTGGATCTTAAACCTGCATTTGCTTGGCAACTAATGTCTTCTCATCCTCATCCACATTCCCAGAAATAAGGGGGTGCCAGCTCAGCATGCACGGCTGTAAGAGCCTGGACACCATGGGCAAGTCCCTTCCTGTTCTCTCACTGCCCCTCACATTTTGTTTCCTCAGGGAACACAGTTCACAATCTTATCTTCAACTTCAGGTTCCTGGGCCCAAAGATGGGGGGCAAGACCCTCCCCTCCCTACCTCTAAGAGTGCTCAATATTTTGCTTAAAACACTGGATAGATTAAATCCAGCCCACAGAGCTATGGGCAACTTTTTGGTTGAGATGATGTCTGAGAGAACAGCTCACCACCTGTGTCCTCACTGCCTGGCACTTGGGGATTAATGTCGAGTCACCTGGCCTTGGCATCAGGCCCAAGGCAGACAGATCCAGAAGAGGTTTGGCCAAGTCTGAGCCTTTGCCCTCAAGCCTGAGTCAAAGCCAAACTCTTCTGCTGAGCACCCAAAGGCCCCCATGTCTTGCCCCCCAAACCATCCCTCTTAGCTCCCCGCAGCAGCCTTTAGTCCAGTCCTGGGACTGCTGCAAGGAACGCCCTCTCCTCCTGCCTATCTGAACACCACCCTCCATTCAGGGCCTGCCCCAGCGCACGCCCCGGCTGTTGGCACCAGACCACTCGGTGGACCAGCCTGCCTGCTCTTCTGTGATGTCTCCTGTGCCATGGGTGTGTGAAGAAGGGAAAGGCAAGAAGAGACATGGAGTTTAAAAAACTCAACCTACTTCTTCACTCTTTGGCAGTTCTCACTTCCTTCCACTCCTGCCACTCCAGCTCTGGTTTCTGTCCCTTGTGCCTTTCTACCTCCATGCTAATCCCTATGACTGCGGAGTCCCTCAAGACTGACATTCGCCCCAGACTGGCCCTGTGCTGTCTCATGGGACACGGACCCCTTCCCACTTGCAGCCTAACAGTCACATCAGTGGGCTCTGGAGTCAGACATTTCTAAACTGGAACCCCAGCTCCCTCATGGACTAGCTGTGACCTCAGCCCACTTGAATGCTGAATCCCATTCCTCATTTGTAAAGTGTGGGCCACAAGAGCTCACCCACTAGGTAGCTCTGGGGTTACATATCATATACAGCAGGCATAAATCAAATTTCTTCGCATGACCATAATTAGGGTCTCCCTTGTCTAAAATCTTTACTATGTGGTCCTAGAGGACAGTGTCTCTGCAGTACAGCTTAGCACCCTGACCTTCAAACTAAGCTCCTTTGAGCCCCCCAAGGCCACAATGAGGTAACCTAGACCTCCGTTTCAACCCTAGCAGTTTGTTCTCTTTCCTGTTTGGCACACAGGGTCTCCCATGACAAAAGGCCCTCCTGCAAAAATAAAGTGCCATGCCAGCACCTGGGTTTGGTGATAGTTGGGCCCTTGGTAACTTGGCGGAGAGGGGAACACAGGGTGGAAAAGGGACAAAGGTGTGATGAAGGAGCTACCTCAGAGACCAGGAGCTGGCTAGTGGGGGCAGGGCTGAAAGCCCCACTCTCACTGCTTTATAGTCAGTGTTATGGAGCCACAGGGAGAGGGGCAAAGGCCACGTATCAGGAAGGAAGGGGCTCTCTGTCTCCAATGTTTGCCGGGTCCAACCATTTCTCCAGACTCAAATCCGGAGCGGTGAGCCCTCCAGGCGGTCAAGGGCAGGAAAAAGATGGGGCAATGAGGGGAGGATATGTTCTTGGGGTACAGAATCCTTGATCACAGAGTCCAAAGGCCCTGGACCAGTCACCAGGAAGCTGTGCATGCCTACAGCCCGTGCCCCCTGGTAATCACAGCGGTAGTTATCTCCAATGTGGGCTGCCACTTCCGGTTCCACCTGTGCAAGCCGCAAAGCCTCATGGAAAATGCGGGGGTCTGGTTTAGGCCAGCCAGCAGCCTCAGAGGTCAGCACAAAGTCAAAGTGTTCCCTCAGGCCAAGACCCACCAGAATGTCCTCTAGTCGCCGATCAAAGTTGGAGACCACTGCCAGCCTCAGGCCCAGCTTGCGGCACCCTCTCAGAGTGGCCTCGGCCCCCTCCAACACCCGCCAGGTGCAGGGGCTGCTAAAGTCCTGGTACAGCTGCTCAGCAATGGGGGTCACAGCCTGGGCATCGCGAACCCCCGCCAGGTGGAAGGTCTGCATGACCACATCCAGCCACCAGCGGCGGGAGGTGAGGCCCTGGCTTAGGCCATAGTTGGGGAAGCCATGGCTCTGAGTTTTGTATGCCTGCCGGAAGGCTTGTCCCAGAGCCTCAGCCTGCACCTCCAGCCCGTGGGCCCGGGCCTTGGTGGCATATTCCTCGCCAACAGGGCGGCGGAGCCTGAGCAGTGTGTCCTTCACATCCCACGTCAGGAGTTGGATCCGCAGCCGGTTCGCCATGGGTCTGCAGGAGGAGCCACGTCTATGCCAGGTCACCTCAGATCCCAGCTGGTCAAGAACACCTCTCCAGGACTACAGGCCTTCTCCGTCCAGGCCTCGTGGTCACATTTGGTAGCAGCCGAAAAACAACTTCAGAGTGTGAGCTCCTAGAGGAAGGGACAGCAGGTGAGGTAGAAATTCAGGCCTTGGAGTCAGAGTCCAAGGTTCATGTTCTGGTGAGGCCAACTTATTTTTCGGCCTCTGGATCTGTCTCCTCACATGAGAAGCACTATGACTTCAAGCTCACAAGATTATTGCACTAAATAAGATCATCTGTTCACTCCACAACAAATATCTGAGCACCAATTATGTGGTGACTGATGCTGGAGATCAGGTCAGATTTCCAGCCCTTGGACATTTACAGACACTAAAGAATAGAGGATACAGATAATTAGACAAACAACTAATTAGTCACATAAGCATGAAGAAAGCAGCATGTACCAAGAGATATTAATCCAGGGACCCAACCTACTCTTTGGGGAACTTCCTCAATGTTAAGTTTCAGTGGCCATCTGAAGAATGACTATGTGGGAAACAGGTGGTTTAAGTGTTCCTGGCACTGGGAACAGCAAGTGCAAAGGTCCTGAGGCAGAGCATGGAGTCTGGTGCTTTAGGTGGACAGGGGTCAGATCTGGCAGGGACTTACAGATCAAGATTAAGGTAAGGGAACAATTATACCAATGGCTTTTTCACAATGCCAAAGACAGAAGGGCCTTGCAGACCATCTGACCAAATCCCAGTTTATCAGGGACAGAGCCAGAGGGCTGATAATTACAATATTACAGTAGGTCAGCAGCACCGCCATAGCTAGAACCCAAACTTCTGGACTCTCTGGCCAGCGCTCCCACAGCTTATACACATCGGGATTAAAAAAACAAAACAAAAACCCTGACATTGGTGAACCTATATGACACAAAGGGCAAAACGCAGGGCAGCAGCCTAGTCCTACTTGTCGCTAAGGCTCTTGGAACCCAGCTTTATCTCTTTTTGTGTTTTTAAAGATTTATTTATGCATACAAGAACTAGGGTGCAGGCCAGAGGTGTGGGGTGGTGAGAGGATTCACCGGAGGCAGAGTGGGGAGCAGAACAGTCAGATTAACTGAAATACACCGCTGAGAGGAGCAGCTGGCGAGACAGGAGAGGTCTGCTGCGCCATGTGGCTGCAGATAGCTTCACAGGCTGAGACTTAACCTGTTACGCTACCAGGGAGGTCCCCAGCTTCTCTTTTACTGGAGAGCCAAGGAAAGGATTACTGACACAGTGTACAAATTCCTCAGCCTGTTGTCCAGGGGCTGGATGGAGAAGCTTCTTTCCCCAGATAGAGTGGTTCCAGACAACAAAGCTGTCCAGCTAAAATCTGAGGTGTCGGAGTTAGGGGGCAATTGCTGCAGCACGAATATCATGGCTGGTAACTCTGGGGAAAAGCCTATGAGGAAGTTTGTCAAAGAAATGAATTTAAGTCAGTCTGGAATCTAGGGAGACCCATCTAAAGATCCTCTCATTTGGCAGGTGAGTAGATGGCGGCAAACCCCCAGTCTCGTGGGGAGCACCTGGCACCGCTAAGACTCAAAAAGACGCTAAGAACAAAAGCCCTGGCTCCCGGCCCTACGTTTTCGATTCTAGAAGCCTGTGCAGGGAACTCGGTTGCAGGCCAGATCTGCTCCCCGCCCTCCAGGGGACCGGGGAGGTGGGGGCGGGGGCGGCAAAGTCCAACAGATCTCCCAGTTAAAACGAATCTCTCCCGTTGCCGCTCGCGGTGCGTCCCGCGGGCGAAGGGTTCTGGGGACGCTGGCTGCCACTGCGGCCGCACCCTCGGTCACCTTCTCAGTTACAGCGCGCTCCAACGGCTTGGCGCCGTCCCCGGGGCCCAGACCCACCTGCTTCCCAAGGCAGCCGCTCCAGCAGGAAGCCGCCGGCGCACGCACCCTGCAGAGGCGCGCAGACGCCCGGCCGCCGCGCAGCCCCGCCCCTCGGTGGCCCCGCCTACCAGCCCCGCCCCTTGCCCGCTGGGCGCCCTCTGCTCCCTCCCAGCCCCCCACCTTCCCGGCTCCCTCCCGCCGCACCTCCCCTTGCTCCACCCTGTGCTCTTGTCACCCGCCTTCCCAGGGCTTCTCTGCCCCGTCCGCCTTTTCTGTTCCGTCCCCGTCCCCTTTCTAAGGCCCCGCATGCTCACTGTGCCCGTCCGCTTCCCATTCCCCTCCTCCTCCCTTGGATCGGACACCCCAGGGAGGTGCCCTAGTTGATTTGGGAGGAGGGGATTTGGGTCCCGGCCTGGCCTGTTGAGTCCTGTGTGCATTTGGGCATGGCGCTGACCCTCTCTGGTCTGAGGCCCCAAATCCATACCAGGAGGGAATTGCTTCCAGTTGGAAACTTGTCTAACCCAAACAACTGGCTGAGGGTAGAGTTCTCTGCGGTAACCTTGCTGCGTTTCTATTTACTGTTGGTGAGCAAAAGTGACCACGCTCAAAGTTTTAAAAATGAAGATGTACAATGTAAAAAGCCAAAGCGCCACCAACCTGTTTTTTCCTTTTATTATTACTTTTTCCTTTCATCGTTGTAGTCCCCATAGTTCTCTCTCTGCCATAATCACCTGTGAACCATTACCATATTCCCTGTTTTGACCCCCTCCCTCCTTCCACCAATCTGGTTTACTGAGGACTTGAGCATCTGCCCTGTGCCTGACCTTGGCCTTCACTGAGGATGCAGTGGGAAGCAACAGGGGTCCTTCCATGACACGGGGGAGCACACGAAGACCAGGTAAATAAACCAAATTTCAGTTAAGTGCTGCAGAGGCAATAATACATAATGGGTTCAGGTACAGTGACGGGGCGCTCTGGGTGGGGGAGGTTAGGGGAGGAGCGAGATCTGAATGGCAGGCAGGTGAAGACTGAGGGACAGGTACTCCAGGTGAGACTTGCACGTGCCAAGGTGCTGGGACCCCAGCCCACTTACTGAGCGAAGGCAATCACCATCACCGTGGGGAAGGGAGGGGGCAGAGAGGAAAGGAGGGCCTCCCCACTGACCATTCCCTCCCCAGCATTGCTGCAGTTCAGTTTTGTTTATCAGACATTTTTCTAGAAGCACAAAAACATGCAAACAAACATTATTGTCTTTCTTCCTCCCTTCCCCCACTTTTTAAAATACCAAAACCACCTCCTGTATTTCAAGGCTGGTTTGTTCACTTCATTTAGCAGCCGCCTCATCCTCACTGGACTCAGGCCGGGGAGGAAGTACAAAGTGCCGAGTCACAGGTCACAGGCCTGCTAGGACAACCAGCAAAACTAGCTTTGTGAGACGAGCTGTGTCCTGAGCGTGATTTCCTTAAAGTGGGAGTGGGAAGGACATCTCAGGATGTCTGAGATTATCCACTTTTCAGGGTTACTTAAAGCCCAAGCCTGTAGTGTCTGATCCAAGCTCTGCCACCTGTGAGCCCATTAAATTCTTTTCTCTGTCTCTAATATGCAAAGTGGGGAGATGGCACTAACTTCCAACCAAAGGCCAGGCTTAGTTTTTAAAATAAATCACTTTGCCCATAGAACCTCAGTTTCTCCATATGTAAATAGCACACTAGGATCCAATGAGAGCTCATGGGAAAGCTCTTTGAGCAGATCCTTGCAGATGAGAATGGGTCTCCTGAAAGGGTAAGGGCTAGTCCCCTCAGGTCACATAAACTATTGCACCCCTTAGCACAAAAGGGTTATTTCCATTACAATCTATGTGATTGGGACACTTCTCCCCCATTGTGACCCTGATTCAATTTTATCTTTAAAATTCTGCTTTTCAGTTTCTCTGAGTACCTTTTTCAGCAGAGAAAGAGGAGCCTTTCATATCACAGAAAACCCATGAAAACGCCCTACTATTCTGAAACAAGTATTTTTTAATTGTTCAAACATGGGTATCCTTAATGAGTAGCTTTCTCCCTAAGTCAGAGGACTGAAATCCCCAGGTTTTCCTTCCTTGATCTAGCCTGTGTGGACTCTGGCCTTGTGATTGCTTCTCCTGGAGGCACCACATGTATTATATTAGACCCTGGCTGAAGTTATTTCTCTAGAGAAACCAAGTTTCTTACAGGAGGGCTTTTCCCTTGAGATTTTCCTAGTGAAAACAAGTAAACCTGGGCTGGACCCACCAGACACTTTTCTGGCTTTCTTTAAAATTTTCATTTACTTATTTTATATAGTTAACATTAAAATGTATCATAGAGAAAAGTGCAAAGTATATTTGTCCCTGAATTTTTACATAGCAACATACCCATGTAACTGATGTCATTTTGGGGGTTGATAGGTTTGAGAGTGGGATCCTTGGGTTCACTCTGGGAAAGGTTTCACCAGAGCTTTCTTTTAGCGGCACGCGGCGAGTTTCTCCATGAAACAGAGACTTAGTTATATCTATGTATTTATGTATGTATGTATGTATGTATGTATTTTAAAGTACACACCTTTCCTTTAAAAAAAATTATTTATGCATACAAACTGGGGTGTAGGCCAGAGGTTTGGGGGTGGTGAAAGGATTCACCAGAGACAGAGTGGGGAGCAGAACAACTGAAGTACACCGCTGAGGGGAGCAGCGGGCGAGGCAGGAGAGGTCTGCTGTGCCATGTGGGAATCTCCCTGGCCAGGGATGGAACTCATGCTGCAGTGGCTCTGGACAGCTTCATAGTGCTGCGCTTAACCCGTTGTGCCACCAGGGAGGCTTGACTTAGTTTATTAGGGAAAGAGACAGAAGAATAAGGGATGCTTGCATGGACACAGGAGCTGCCCCGAAAGGAACAGGTATGCTGAGAGAGGCCTGCATGGCTACAGGCAGGCAGGCAGCCCTGAGGAGAGTTGCCTCTGCTGAGGGAGGTCAGTGAAGAGAAGCCCTGGCTTTGTACAGCCTATGGGCAGGCAGGCAGGCCACTGCCCTACAGAGGGACAGAGTTGGTGGAAAGGACAGCTGAATAGTCACAGGTGGGCAGGGCACATGCTGCCCTGAGTCCCTGCAGAGACTGCCCTGATAGAGTCCTCTTCCAGTCAGGAGGGGCTTTTCCCTGTGGATGGCTTGTCTGTTGCTGATCTTGAACAACCAACCAGAACCGGTTTGGAATCAACCAAACCAGAGATTCCACAATGGGCTCAATCTTCACATCTTCACCTTTTGCTCAGCCTTAGGCACTGGTTCCTAAGGATTTGGGGGTTATCACTGGGATAATGGTCATGTTGATTCCGTCCAGCCCACCTCCTTGTGGGAGTTAGGTTTTAGTCTTGTGATTCCTTCTTTTTTTAAGTTCTATCTCCTCCATCATAACCAGCACCCAGACCAAGAAAAAGAACAGGCAAGACCCTGCAGCCCTGTCCTATTCTAGTCACTTATCCCTGGAGAATAACCGCTGTCGGCTGCCAATTGCATCCTTTGATTTGTTTTTAAAGTCTGTATAAATGGAATACACTTTTATCTTGTTTCTTTTGCTCGATTTTGTTTGTAAGAGTAATCCATGCACTGTGCACTGTCATAGGTCATTCTCACACTTGTGATGCACCACGTGACATGTCCAGTCCACCACGGACAGCGTGTGTGGCTGTGGCTCCTATATAAAGCCTGGGTGTGTAGTAGGCCATAGCACCTAGGTTTGTGTAGGTGTCCTCTATACTCTGCCCAATGATGAAATCGCTGAAGGACACATTTCTCAGAATGTATCGCCATGGTTAAGTGGCGCATAAATTCCATCATATTGAATATACCACATTTTACTCTTGATGGGCATTTGACTTAGCTATAGTTTTATTACAATATTAGGAAACTATTGCTGTCATTAATAAAAGGCAACAGGCCCCAAATGGAATCACTTGTGCTAAGGCCCCGTATCAGCACACCAAGACTTAATATCTAATCTAATTAGAGGTTCAACATCTCTGGGGGATGTTGACCCCGCAACCTGAATCTCCTGTCGGCACTAAAAAGATAATCACCCAATAGACCCGTTTTATCCCCCAGAGGAAGGTGACTGATGGTCACTTAGCCTGGAAACAACTCCCTTTTATCTTGCCTCTCTGTAACCTTCCATCTAGTACCAACTCCGTGAAATGCTTCTGTTTGTGATGGAAAACTGCCTGACTTGGGAATCATTGAATTGTCAGCTGGATTTTCAAATTTACTTGGTTGGATTTTTGTTATGAACATTACTGAGAATGTGTTCTGATAAACATGTGCATACTCATATTTTTGTCCAGGTGACTACCTAGGCGTAGAATCACTAGGTCAGAAGGTATGTTCAGCCTTTATTAGAAGGGACCAGTTCATGAAATCAGTATTGTGTGAGATTTCCATTTGCTCCACATTTTCAACAATTGGCATTATCTATGTACGGGCATCCGGATGTATGGCCATGTCTTATGGTTTTAATTTGAACTTCTCTGTTGACTAGTGAAGATAACACCTTTGTATAACACCTATGTATACTGGCCACATTTTCATTTATTTTCATTTACACAAATAGCACAAATATATCTTTGTTAGATGTAACACATGAATATAAAAATTTATTTGAAGCTAATACATAAAAAGCAGAAATCTCTCTAAAAAGACCCTCATACCCTTGCCCCTTCATACTTCCCCAGTTCTGGAGTTAGGAGACCAAATCCCAGCCATAGTCTGTCACCGGCTTGCACATCTGGACAAATCCGTCTCCATCTGTAAAGTACTGAACTAGATGGTCTCTAAGAGCTCCTCTTTCATGTTCTGACCACCGTTTCTGTGTATACCAGGAAATCCGTGTGGTGGGGCTGGTCCTGTGCTCCCTTATCCATTCTCTCCATTCCTTAGTAATTGAACCGAGTTGTAGCTGACCGCATGGCTGACCTGCTAGAGTTTCTCTGTCTCTGTCACAGAGCTTGGTGTGGCCGGTGACTAAGTTCTGACGAATGCGGACAGAAGTGGTGTGCGCAATGTCTGGGTTGTGCCCTTTAAAGATGGGTTTTGCCCTCCACTTGCCCTTTTCCTTGTCCTCTGGCTAAAAGAGGACACAATGGCAGGGGCAGGACTCACCTTCTTTGAGCATGACATGGGAGCAGAGATGCGCTGAGGATGACAGCCCTGGCAGGCCACGTGGCTGACAGGCCTGGCCTGCTTAGCAAGAAGCAGATTTCCATCTTAAGCTACTGTGATTTGGGCTTGTTATATCCACTGAACCTGAATCCTGAGAGGGCAGATGACTTTAAACTGGGTCAGGGCAGACATCTTTGAGGAAGTGACATTTAAACCAAGCTCTTAAAAAGGAGAGCTGTAGATCTGGGGAGAAAGCATTCCAGGTGAGGGGACTGCAGGTACAAAAGCTGAGACCTCCCCAGCCTCATGTGTAACTGCTTAGTCACCGAACCAAGAGGTCAGTCATGTGACCTGGGGTGGTGGTGGTCAGAGACCCCTAGAGATTTGCTTTGTGAGTGACGGGGAAAGGATCTGGCTCTCTCGGGACTTATAAGTCTTAAGGACCATGTAGGGATCATGTTGCTGTCAGGTGACAGAAGCCCACCTATGAATAAGCCAAGCAGAGACAGAGGTGAAGTTAGGAGGAGACACAGCCCTATATGAGAATTTTCAATCTCAGGGCCAGTCACACTGAACCTCATCACAATCTAGTTACGAAAACCCATCATTTCCGCTTTTTGCTCTGGACCTGGGTTTCTGTCCCTTGCAACCAAAAGCACCTGATACAAGAGTAATGAGTGTGACAAGTCATTGGCCCTGAAGTGTGGAATTGGCGGAGTCCACGTGGTCATGGAAGTCGAGATCTCCCCTTCCCTAGCTGGGAAAGTGAGTGACGTGGTGGTACAGTGGGGGCTAAAATGTCTGTTGCCTGGTGGGTCCCTCAACCATATCTCCACTGAGATTAGAGTTTTAGGGGTCTTAGTCAAATAAAAAGTGAGGATGGCAGAATGTATTGACTCTTTGCTGCGGCCTTCAGGAAGGCCTCACCAGAAAAGGACAAGCTACAGTCCAAGCTGGCACATCTGAGAGGGGGCTAAAAGTTAAGTCTCACAGAGAGAGGCCCTTAATGCTGTTTGTCCATGCACTCTGACCCCTGGAAGCTGAGAGGACTATGCCTTGCCAGTTGTGAATGTTGACTTCTCTGCTCAAGGATAAAATTAGTATTAGCCAAGGCCGACACCAGCAGGAGACAGGGACACGGAGGAGCCAGGTCCCCCAGGGCCACTCAAATGCTGCCAGCTGCCTGCCAGACCATTATTGCCTTTGTAGACAAAGCATCCGGGCTGGAGTGGACACCAGGCTGGCACCCTGGTGGGACAAGACCTAACTGCAGAAGGTGCTACTTATACAGACCATGATGGCTGAAGGCAACCCAGCCCCTTGGTCTGCCCCATTATTGGAGCTAATAGCATGATGTTAAACCCATAATTCTCTACTTACTGGGAAATGGCATGGCCCAGTGGATAGGGTAGAGAAGCTGGGCAATGTGGGTTCAAGTCTGTTTTGGGTAGCTGAGGTTCTAGACCCAGTTCAGCCACAAACATGTTGAATGGTCCTGGGCAAATCACGTAGTGCGAACAACTGCTTCAGTGCAAACACAGGAGGATGCCCCCTCCACTCTGATCCTCTTCCAGCCTTCCCCATTTCAGTAAATGGCCCCTCAGCCACCCAGGGGCGCAAGCCAAGTTCACCCTTCACATCTACTCTACCTTGTAAACCCACTCGCCTCTCCCACTGCCTCCACCCCGGACCAGGCCACACGTCTCAGCTGCACTTTGCAACTGTGCTGCCAACACTTTGATAGAATGCAAGTTCCAGTGAGACATTCCCCTGCTCTCTTCTGGAACACAGGCCAAAAAGGCCCCTGCCTTCCTTAAACCTGGCCTTTGAGCCACTGCCTGGGTGGGCCCTGGTTTCTCTCCACTCCGTTTGGGAGACCACTTTCTCCATCCTTCCCTGCTCCAGCCACACCTGCCTTATGTTTTTCCAGCTTTTTTGGGCCCCAGGGCCTCTGCATGGCTGCTCCCTGATTGGAAGCTCTTCCCAGACATGTCTTGGCCTGGTTGCTCATTCTTCAGGTTTACCTCAAATGCCAGTGCCTCAGGGAAGCACCTTCTGATCCTTCAAACCAGGTCAGGTTCTGGGGACCTCCATCTCACATATCTGCCCCCCAGTACTCCTCCGGGACAGTCATCCTCATTCTGCTCTGTGTTTAACCCCTCTCCCCCGACCACACAGCACCAGGGTGGGTAAGGGGCTCTGTGCACAGTTGTTTGCAGCCCAAGGTCTGCTTGTACCTAAGGGACAGTGTCTTTGTCTCTGCCTAGAATAGAGCCAGGCCTCAGGTTAGCTTGGCAACCAGTTTGGGATGCTTGTCAAGAAACTTCCCTTCCACACTCACCAGAAATGAGCTCAGGGGCTAAAGGCCAGGAAGCCAAGATGCTAAGGTGACTAAGGGCTCTGGTCTGGTCTAAGTCTGAGGCTCATCCCTAGTGCTTTAGGCCCCATGTGGTCGATTCAAGCCCAGGCTCCTTGGAAGGTGAAAGTTTGTGGCTTTGCAAGCCCTGATTTTGGTTGGTCAGGTCTCAAAAGGCTGAGGACAGAATGAGATGAGGTCTTGAGTTGGTCACAGCCCTGAGGAAGACTACCAGGAGCTAGAAGGGACTGGTTTGATGAGAAGAGCAGCAAGGAGTTGCTAACTATAAATCGTAAACTGGGTTGTACTGCTTCAAGGTTTGAACTGAACTTGCTTTGGCCCTAGAGCTGGGATTCCCTGTTGCTTAGCAGATGGGGCAGGTAGACTTGCAAACTGGGCCCTTCTTAGCTGGGCCTTAGCTTGCCCTAGAGGGGAACATTATGTTCTATCAGCCTCAGAAGAATGAATTGAGACCACTTATCTGGTTGCTCGAGCCAGCAACCCATGAAGGCATCCTTGTTTCCCTGACCCTCGGTCCCCCCAGATGTCAGCCATTGACACAATCTGCTAATTGTCTCCAAAACATATCCTGAATACGTCTGTTCCTCCTCTGTCCACTGCTACCACCCTCTCCAGGATGTCAGTGTGTGCCAGGTCTGCAACAGCTTCCCAGCCAGCCTCGCACGCTCTCTGCTTTCTTTCTCACCCCCCCATTTTTTTCATAGCAGCAGTGTGGGATATTGACACATACAGCTTATGGTTAAGATGCTTCGATGACTTTCTAAATCCAAGCTTCCCACAAGGTGCAGGGTTTACCTTTCCAGCCTCCAGGCCTGTTGCCCACGTTCCTCTTCCTCATCTGTTCCCAGGAGCCTGGCCACGCTCCTCCCACTGCAGGATCTTGGCACACTTTGTGTAATTCTTGCAGCTTCTAGGCGCTTTGCTCTACAAGGATCTCCTTGTCCCTCAACCTCAGGGATGGCTTTCTAGCCACATTCTCAAGTGGTCCCCTCCTCTTGTTATTCTGTGTCTTTCTTTCCTTACAAGCACCTAGTACAGTTTATCACTGCTTTATTTGTCTGTGTTCTTACTGCTGTCTGCCTCCCCCACTGTCCTTGTATAGATTCCACACAGAGACATGCGCTGAGGTCTGTCCTGCTGTATTCCCACTAATAAGCCCACTCCTGGGCACAGAGCAGACACTCTCAAAAAATTTCTCTTCAATAAAAAGCCTTTATGGGGGTGGCATCTCCAACAATCAGGAACTCTCCCTTGGCTTCTGAATTTGATTCTCAGGCAACATTTCTGCATTAAAGAGCAATTCTTCTTTGGGTTTATGGCTCAGAACAGAGTAGAATGGGCAATTTCCGGTGGCCTGGCAACCACTGGTGTGTGAGGCATCGCAGCAAATCTCAACTATAAACCACAGAAGTCAATCAAGGCTTAGTACCAGCAGCCCCAGCTCTGTTGCTGGGGGTGCTGAGCTTTCCAGAGCTGCTTAGGATCCAAGGTCTAACTCTTCTCTTCTAATGCTCCAAGCCCCTCTCCCAGGACCCACCGGGCCTGCACCAGACTCCTGGCTGTTTTCAAGGTGAACCACACTGCAGGAAGCTGGTGCAGGGGTGAGTCCTAGGGTTGACCAGGGGAGGGGTGGGGATGCCTGGGAGAGCCCACGAGGATGTGGTTGCAAGTGGTTAAGAATTGACATGCTGTAGAAACCAGCCCTGGAGGGGCACCTGCCAGCATGTGAGCAGGAAGAGGGCAAGAGGGCACAATTCTAAAAGCAGCATTTACTTTGGTTTTCACTCTCCAAGGCCCTGCGAGCTTTGAAAAGTCTAGTTCTTGGGTCTTGCACAGGTTCTCCGTCACTCCTTTAGCCACTGTAATAGCTGAGGTGTGTAATAGGTGATGATGATGTCGGCACCTGCATTGGGAGAGACGCAGGAAGTAGGGGAGTGGGCAGGGCACCGGCTCTGGGTGCACCTAGGAGATGAGGGAGGGAGGGAGGCCTACCACGAAGAGGCACAGCACACCACAGTGGGCATCACAACAGAAGCTCGAGACCTGTGCTGGTCAGTTCTAGCTCTTACATTGTGTGACTGCGGGCAAGTCAACTTCTCTTTCTGGGCCCCAGTTTGCCAGCGTATAAAACACAGTGGGGGAAAGAGATAAGCTGTTAGTTCTCCTTCCACGCTGTGCTCTATACTGACAAAACCAGCTCCCACTTAGGAAGTGATAAGCATATGCCAGGCACACAGTCATCTCATTGGATCTTCGTGACAGCCATGTGCCAGGATGACACCGAGGTTCAGAGAAGTGGCTTGGCCAAGGTCTCAAAACCAAAAGGTGAGAGAGGGCGCTGCTCCCCGCCAGGCTGCACGCTCCTTTCTGGAGTCCACGTCCCTCCCTCGGCCTGTGTTTAAATCACTGGGGACTCCAGGCAAGAGAGTCCAGGCTGTCTCGTGACGCCGATTCCCGACCTGGACAAAGTGCCAATCAGTGCTGCGGCACAGGTCAGGCCCCGCGCCCCGCCTGCTCACCTGCCCTGCGGAAGGCGGTCATGGCCTCTAGGATGGCAGCCTTGAGATCAAACGCCCCAGCCTGGGCTCCGTGCCACAGCATGGCAAACTCTCCAGAAACGTGGTACACGGCCAGGGGCAGCTCCGGGTGCTATGGAGAAGCCATGGTGGGCAAAGGGGTTGAGATGGAAGGGGGCATTCTCTGGGAGTGTCCCTTCTTCTTGGTGCAATCTGCGGGACCACCCTGTGTCTCAGGCCCCGGGTCTCTGTCCACCTGGCCCGACTGTGCACTGCGAGCACAGAGCTGCCCAAGGGCAGACCGCAGCCTGGTGCAGAAGCCCGAGGTGGCTCCTGGGCCGGGCCGGGCTGCAGCCCCTCAACCCCAGGCCCCTCTCCATCTGCGCGCGCCCTCGTCTCCACTCTGCTCACCTTGTTTTTGACCTCACGCACGATGTCCAGGTAGGGCGTGCCCGGCTTGACCATGAGCATGTCAGCGCCCTCGCGCACATCCCGGTCCTGAGGGATGAAGGAGGGTGTGACGGGCGGGGAGGTGACGTGAGCAGGGGGGCCAGACTGGGTGGGGCTCAGGGTCTGGTCACTCACCACGGCGCGGAGGGCCAGGCCTCGTGCCCCGGGCGGTAGCTGGTAGCAGCGGCGGTCTCCGAAAGCTGGGCTTGACTGAGCTGCATCTCTGGGAAGCAGAGGCGTGTGGTGTGGCGGGGGGGGAGGGGGGGTCAGTTTGCCCACAGGTCAGGGATTTAGCAGCAGGGCTTTCAGCTTTGGGCTAATGGGCCAGCAGTTTCCCCACTCACCGGAAAGGTCCATAGAAACAGGAAGCAAACTTGGCGCTATAGCTCATCACCGATACCTACAGGGAGACAAAGGACCCAGGCTGGGAAACAGGGCCTGGAGTCTGGTCTCATTGGCACTGTGGGCCTTGATTTCCCACCCAGCGCTGTCTTTGCTTGTGTGATCCTTAGCATTTATAGGGACAGGGCTGGTCCTGGCTCCCTCCTCACTCCCCGCGCCCTCCCCACTCCTGGCCCCTACCCTGTTGCCAAATCCATGTGCCATCAGAGCTTCTTTGATGGCTCCCACGCGTCCATCCATCATGTCCGAAGGGGCTACCACCTGACATCCTGAGGGGCAGAGTGTGGCCTTCAGAATTCTGGGGCCCTGCCATCCACGTCTCCCTCACCCAGAGGAGCTCATCCTACTGGTGGCTCACTCACCTGCCTTGGCATAGGCCAGTGCCACCTCTGCCAGCCGCTGGCGGCTCTCCTCAGCCAGGAATGCTCCATTCTCGCTCAGGAGCCCTGGAGGAAGAGAGCTGAGTTGTGGGGAGCACCCGGGCTCTGGCCCATCCCATCCCGGGAGGAGTGGGCAGTGGAAGTGCAGGTGGCCGCAGGGCCACGGAGGGAGGGAGCTCACCACAGTGGCCATGGGAGGTGTAGGGGCACAGGCAGACGTCACAAGCCACCAGCAGGCTGGGGAAGGTTTTGCGCAGCAGGCGGATGGCCTCCACGGCCGGGGAGTCCTCGGAGTCAGCCGCAGAGCCCCGCTCGTCCTAGCAGTGGAGAGGGGCAGAGGCGTGTGTCGTTACACGAAGCCTTGGGCCTCCCTCCTACTTTCCTTCCCTTCTGCCACCATCACAGCCTCAGCATGGGGAGGCAGTGAGAACCGCCCCCCCTCTGCAAAGGGCGCTTGACTTGTCCCATCAGGGTTGGGCGACAGCTCATCACTGATCCCCACAGGGAGACGATGACAGTGGGGTCCGGGCCGTTATCCCTTTGCAGATGTCCCGGGAGGATGTGGCAGGGAGAGAAAGGACCCAGGCTGGGAACTAGGTCCCAGACCAGCTGGGGTCTGGTCCCATTGGAGCTCTGGGCCTTGATTTCCCCAGAACTACTCAGCTTCCAGATCCTCTCAGGGTGCTGGATTTGGGTGCTGTGTTTATTCACCTGTGGCCACAAGGCAGGAGCAAGGATTAGTATGGAGCCCAGCTCACCCTCAGCTCCCTCTGCTCCTCCTCCTCCCCTCTAACTCTTCCTCTGATTCTTTACCTTGGGAACTCTGCTGGGGACGCCAAAGACCAGGACGCAGCGCAGGCCCTCTTCCACCAGGGGCCTCAGCATCTCCTCCAGCCGGTTCACACCATACCTGCACATGCGTGGGTCAGAGGGCTCAAGTGAGGGAGGCCCAAGTCAGGGCTCCCACCCCAACTCTCCCACACCTTGCTTTTTTTTTTAAGAGCCATTTGCACATAGAACCAAGGAGGGGCAGAAATGCGTCCACCCACAGATGGGAAAGCCCAAGGCTGGGCCTCCCTGGTGCCTCAACGGGTTAAGCGCTGCGCTGTGGAGCAGTCAGTGGCTGTGGCACGAGTTTGAGGCCCAGGCGGGGAGATTCCCACATGGTGCTGCAGACCTCTCCTGCCTCGCCCGCTGCTCCCCTCAGCAGTGTATTTCAGTCGATCTGCCTGTTCTGCTCCCCACCCTGTCTCTGGTGAACCCTCTCATTGCCCCCACGCCTCTGGCCTGCACCCCCACTTGTATGCAAAAATAAAAATAAATCTTTAAAAAAAAAAAGAAAAGAAAGCCCAAGGCCTCAGTCGCAGAGCTATGGATTCAGCTGTGGAAGGCCCCTCAAAGTTCTCATACTGAACCCCGTGTCAAGTTCAGCCCTTCTCTGTACTGGCCTCTGTTACGCCTCTGGTGATGGGCAGCCCATTCTTGATTTCTTTATGTGCCTCTTCTGCTGTGGCACATCCTTGACCCCAAACTCCACCGAGCTGAGGTGGGCCCTCCAGGTCATCTGCTTCCTGGCACCTCCACCGTGAAGTCTCTCCCTCCCACATTCCCTTGCTCTCCCCAGGGGCCTCCTACCTGGCCACTCCTGGGAGGCTGGCGATGGGCTGGACGTCCTCAGGAACATCCCTGCAAGAGCGGGGGGTGGGCTATGCACTGGTAGTTGTGGGGAGGGTCAGTGGTGAGGGGGTGACAATGGTTGGGGAGCTGGGAAGGAACATGGAAACAGATAGTGGGAAGAGGATGGGGTCCAGGGTCTGGGTCCCCTGCCTGGCCAAGCCCAGGGCCTGAAATAATAATGGGAACAACAAGAGTAACGACGACGACAAGAACAACTGTACTAAAAGAACAAAGCTCACAGGAAGGAGTCAGGTTGACTTAAGAGCTTGGACTCTGAGTCAGAGGGACCCTGCTTGCTATTCCAGCCACGTACTGACTGGGTGACCTTGGCCAAGCTGTATCATCTCTTTGAGCCCTTCATCTGTCTCCTGGGTGGATTCATTTACTCAACAAATCCCACTGAGCCCTTATGTGCCCGGTACTGTTCTAGGCTCTGGAGATACAACCGTAAACAAAACAAAAAGCCCCTGCCATCCCGAAGATGACATTCTAGGGACGACATCCACGCCCCCTTCATACAGACCAATGAGGTGTACACAGAGGTGCTGAGCATAGCACCTGTGCTTAGTAAGTATTCAATGAATGGCAGCGGCTGCTGTGATTACTGAGTCCAGCTGCCCTTTCGTACTTGTCCGCAGCACTTTACAGTCTACAGAACACAGCCTCAGCATCTGTCTACTGCAGCAGCTCGGGATGACAAACAAGGATTTGTCTTATTTCCTAAGTGGGGAGATTGACTTCTTTCCAAGGCCTGTTTTGTTCCTAAGAGAGCTGCCCTTTGCCCACTTGGCCACTTCTAACACCCTGAGCAGTCCATTTTATTACTCCTAATAACTGACACCTGCCTGGTCATACCCACATCCACACCGACCCCCTGCAGACCAGAGGCCTGGTCCATTCATGAGGACTCACGTGACAAAGATGGGGTAGATGAGATTGGAGGCACCAAGGGTAGTGCTGGCTGCCTGCCAGGTCCGAAGCAGAGGGTGGAAGTAGCCGCTGTGCAGAACTGACTGGGGCTGCATGGTGGGTGGCGGGGCTTGGGGCAGCCAGTTGCTAGGACGTGAGGGCTTGTTAGTGGTCTGCGGCTGGCTCAGCCCTGTGGGGTGGTGGGAAGCGAGATGAGAGTCCAGGCTCCAGTCCTCATGACAGTCCCATGCCCCCACCTCCCGGCCCTGCCTTCCCCTCTCCATGGCTACTCCTAATGTGGATCTCGGGTGCTTGCTGGTCTCCGCCCAGAAAGGCAGACACGAAAGCAGGCCTTCAGACACTTATTTTTTAAAAAAGATTTATTTATTTATGTATACAACAGCTGGAGTGTAGGCCACAGGTGTGTGCGCGGAGGAGGGGTGGTGTGAGAGAATTCATCAGAGACAGAGTGGGGAGCAGAACAGGCAGAGTGACCTCCCTGGTGGTGCAGGGGTTAAAGTCTCAGTGCTATCAAGCTATTGCCAACCACTGCGCCTCCCCACACCCCCACCCCTAGCTCAATCCTGGACAGGGAGCTTATCCGTATGGCACAGCAGACCTCTTCAGTCAGGCCCGCTGCTCCCCTAGGCAGTGTATTTCAGTAGATCCTTCGGTTCTGCTCCCCACTCTGTCTCTGGGGAATCCTCTCACCTCACCCCCGCCCCCGCCCACACCCCAGTTCTTGTATGCATAAATAAATCTTTAAAAAAAAAAGAAATTCTAGAAATGTACAGATAGGCACAAAGAAAGAAATCTGCAATTCTACCCCTGCCTTCTAGAGAAAAGCACTGTTAACCCTTTGTTATACTGACTTCTCAGGCACCACATACACTAGGGAGATGAAATAGCACAGCTGGCCAGATGCACACCCCCAGCCCCCACAGAGTGGCCACCGAAGTGTTTTCCCAGTGCTGATCCCCAGGCCAGGCCCCAGCTGGGAGGCTCCTGCTCTCTCTACAGCCTGCCCACACCCAAGTCCTACCAGGTTCTCCACCAGGCCCCCTCCTCCCCTCTTCCACTGGAGCTTCTCTTCTTGTTCAGATCACACACACATTTCTTAGGTAATAGTGCCCTCTTATCTCACCCCAGTAAACAGAGTGTCCCAGGGCAGGGTTCACAGGCCTAATTTTTGCTCCTTCCTCTCAGAACTCTGGCACAAAGGGCGTTTTATATGCAGAACATAACTGCCGTAACGCCAAACATGTGGTGGAAGACAGGAGGAGCTGGAGTGTCGCTTTTCTCTGGAGCACCTACTGTGTGCCACTCTGGGCATTTGCACACGTGCCTTCCCATGGAGTCGGCACTACGGCCCTGCAAGGCAGGGCTGAGTGAGCACATGTCAGAACCAGGAGTTCCAAGGCGGTGCGTTAGGCAGGCAGAGGCAGCTCACTGGAGGAAGACGGGGTGGGGGGCGTTGAACTCAGTTTTATAGATGAGTGGGCTCAGCTTGGCAGAGGAAAAGGGGAAAACATTCTCTCAGGAGGGGGAGGAAGGGTGGGGAAGGAAGGGTGGCTAGGGACTGTTCTGAGCACCCGAGGAGGCAAATGAGGTATATGAGTGTTTGGAGGGATCAGGGGTGCAGGCTGAGGACAGGGGAGATTTCTGAGCAGGAGGCAGTGGAGCGGCTTGGCCAGGCCTGGCTTTAGGAAGATAATCACAGGCTGGGCAAAGCAGACAGGAAGCAGAGGAGCACAGAGGCCGGGGAGGAGGAAGGGCCATCGTAAGGCGCCAAGAGGCGGTCTTGCAGGCGGATGCTCTAGCCTGCTGGACGCAGGGGAGAGTGGAGACAGGGACACGGCAGGAAGAGGGCTGCGGGGAACCAAGTTTGGAGAGGAGGTAGACAGCTCTGTTTTAGATACTCCTTTTGGAGGTACCTGGGGGAACACCCAGTAGTCAAGAGTGGGGAAAAAAGAGCCAGTAATCTCTTCTTGCATGAATGGAATCTTAAGGATTAGAGAGGATCAGGCACTTACCCATGGTCACACAGCAAGTTGGAGGCTAAACAGCAGGACTAGAATCTTGGTGTGGTGACTCCCAGGCAGGGGTCCTTGAGGACACTGATGATGCCTTCCCCCACAGTCTGCCAGGCCCCTTTAGCTCCTCCCCAGCCAATTCAGGAGGCCCGTTTTATCCAATCTTCCCACCGATGGGGTTGGGGTTATCGGGAGCCACACAGGGACCCAACTTATTACCACACCCTGGGCCCAACCCATCATCTGACACAGGCGCAATCCAGCACCTCCCCAAAGACGTCCCAAGCCCCAGCTGAGCAATCCTTCAGCAGATACAAAGTCCTGAGGGCCCCTTTTGTGCAAGATGTGGCTCTCAGGTCGGCCAGAGATTAGTCCAGCTCAGAGAAGTTAAGTCATTTGCACAAGACCACACAGCTAGTTACCGAGGCTGAATTTGAATTTGTTCTAGACAATGAGTACAGGGTTTCATCTGCTATATTTATAGTACCGTTAAATACATGATTTAGTAGGGGTCTCTCTGCCTGTGTTATCTTTGCCTTGGGGGCTGGAGAGAATAATATACAGAGTATATATTAAGCGCTGGAAACTGGACTACGTACCATATATTTACAGTATCTCATTTAATTGCAGAGAATTGTTCTTTCAGTGATAAGGGAAAGGAGGCTCAGAGAGAATAAGGGACTCGTTCAGTGCCATTCTAGAGTCAAGTCAGAGGCCAGGTCTGCTCGCCTCCGTTTCACTTCCCAGGGAACAACCTTTAGAGAAGGCCTCTGGCTTCTGGAATCCAAAGTTGCATTCCACTGGCCACAACCCACATCTGCTTTAGAAGGCTGAGTGAATAGAGCCTCTGCTTATCAGAAGCAACAGGGTAGGGCTCCCTGGAGCTCTGGCACTTGGGGGTGGGGGCCAAGGGAGGGGGTGAGTGGGAGGCCTTAGGAGAGTAGCTCTACTTTTATCTGTTTAGTTCTACTTTTATCTGTTTTGAAAACTTTAGGGTTTCAAGAGAAATTTGAGAAATGGGTATTAGTATTAAAAAACTGAAAATCACCAATCCTGTTTAAATCTCTTTTCATTCTGATGTGGAAAGTGGGGCGCAGACAGGTGATGGGACTTGTTTGACACCCACAGTAAGTCAGGAACACAGCTGGGTGTGGCCAGGGGCTCCTGGCTTGTAGTCCAGTGCCCTGTTACCCATGCCCCTGTCACTCTTCCACCACAGGTGAGGTGCTTACTAAGTACCTACGGGGGAGAACCCCCACCCCCCCCCCCAGCAAAAGAGCTGCATCTGTTTACAGAACCAAGTCCAGGCAGACGTTTTGCAAAGCTCTCAAAGACTGAGAGATTGTCACACACTTGGGAGGGCACTTCTAATGAAGGGAGCCTGAAGGGCGTGTGACACTACACTGAAGACGAGCAAGTAACCACGGGATCCAGCCCGGATGCCCACTCACACGAGGACAGGCTAGTTTAGCGGGGAGCCAGCACAGAACCAGGAGAACCTGTGGAAAGAGGTGCAGAAAGAACCACATTTGGGGGCCAAATGGTCCCAGATCTGGTCTGTGCTGTGTGTGTGTTTATGTGAACGAGAGATTCTGGGCAAGGGAATTGGCTTTTCAGAGTCTTTATTTCATAATCTATGAGACTGATACTATCAAACTTGCAAAGCTGAGGCAATCAGAGGTAGTAAAGATGTGTAATGCAGCCACACAGTAAGCATGCAGCTATTTTTATTATTAAAGTAAAACTGTGTTGGAAGTGGACCTCCTGGCTCTTCCTCACAGCTGTGCTTTCCTCACCACACCCAAGAGGGAGAACTTTCACTCAAACCTTTGGGAGCCACTGGTCTTTTAAGATACCTTGGGGCCTCCCTGGTGGCGCAACCGGTTAAGCACTATGAAGCTATCCAGAGCCAGTGCAGCACCAGTTCAATACCCAGCCAGGGAGATTCCCACATGGCGCAGGAGACCTCTCCTGCCTCACCCGCTGCTCCCCTCAGCAGTGTATTTGAGTCAACCTGCCTTTTGTGCTCCCCACTCTGTCTCTGGTGAATCCTCTCACCGTCCCCACACCTGTGGCCTACACCCCTGCTTGTATGCAGAAACAAATAAATCTTTAAAGAAAAAAGATATCTGAGCTAGGTTTCTGCCTTCCAGCAGCTTACACAGTGAAGAAATAAGCACCACACAGAGTAGAGGAGTGGACTAGTTGCTGTGAGCTGGCCCTGTGACTGGGGATCAAGGAAGGCTTCATGGAAGAGGGGACAGTAAGGAATACATGGTTTTTTAGGTTGCTCATGAAGCTATCTGCTTCCTTAGGAGATGACTTTCCCAATGTGGAGAAACCTAAGTTAGAGAAGTTGCCTTTTCAGAGCTGCTTTCAGGAGGGGCTGACAGAATTTCAGGGCCTGAACCCCTATACTCTACTTCCCTGAGGATTTCAGACCTATGGTCCTGGCACAGAGGATCAGGAGCTGCTGCCAGTTCTGGTAGGCTCCCCCACTGGCTGAGTAGGAGGCAGTCAGGAGGGCCAGTTAGGCAGAAGGTGGCCAGGGCTAAGAAATCCAAAATCCCAGAAGGGCCGGAATAGCAGTTGTTAGGCTGTTCTGAAAAGGGACCAACTGGCTGCTGGTTTATTCAACTCACATTTCCTGAGTATCTACTCTGGGCCTGCCCCAGTGCTAGATACAGGGATTATAGAGAAAAATAAAGAAAAGAATGAGACCCAGTTCTTGACCTAGGGCTTTGAAGAATCCAATCTCTGCTGGCTTAGCTATTTGGAGGTATAAGTAGAATGTGATAGTTCTAAACTCCTTGCAACTTGTTAATTACTTCACAGAAATGTCAGTGGGACTGGGTGCAGAGAAGTCACCTGCCCGAGACCGTGCATGGAGTCAGAGGCAGATGTGGGGTTAGAATCCAGGTCTCCAGCTGCCCAGTCTTCCAGTGCCTACCATTACCCGGTGACACTTTCATACAGGTAGATTGCAAAGCTGCTTACAGAAGAACGGAATGCGTTTGTGGAAAAGGGAGGAGGCAGAAAGGTGACTGCTGCAGCTGGCAGCAAGATAGATAAGTGTGTGGATTTTGAAGTGTGACAGAGGAGGACTTAAATCCTGGTTCTGTCACTTTCCTGCTGTGTGACCTCACTCTCCTCATCTGGTAAGTGGGGACCTGCACCGACCTCAATAGGCTGTTGTATGGACTGGATGGGCCACTGCATGCAACGCACTACAAGCCTAGCACAAAGGGGCTGTATTGTTTCACCTCCCTCCCCTATTTTGCAAGGCACCTCGAGCTCTGCACCGAGTCGGCCCAGCGTTCTCCGAGAAGGTGGGCCCTAGTGAGGAGACGCGAATCCCGTTACCCTCAAGGGCTATACCGCCACGGGAACCTCCAACGCCGTGTGGAGGACCATTTAGCTCCAAGAACCCAAACAGGGATCCCGCAGGACTTTGCCCCGCTGCACCACCAGCGCTTCAGGCACAGCGTACAATCTGGGTCTGACGACAAGGGACTCGAAGAGCACAGCCCCCGCCCCCAAGCCCGCCGTCTACGGTCCCCGCTCACCTGCCTCCCAGAAGATTCCCGGGCGCCGCTCCCGCCACCGCTGTGGTGAGCTCCCCAGGTCCACGTGGGGGCGGGGCGGCTCACCCGGAAGCAGCTCTCCCCGCCTCGGCTCACGCTCCGCCCCCACTATTTGCAGGCCACGCCCCCAGCAGGATCTGGGGGGGGCTGGTCGGCTCCAGGCGTGGCCCCGCCCCCGCTCCCACGCGGCGGGGCTGAGGATTGGCCAATCAGGTGTGCCGAAAGGTTGGCTGTCCAACCCCTCCCCGCGCCGGGACTCGCTGATCGGCCGGGGAAGACAGGAGGGAACCCACGTGGGAGCGCGGGAATCGCTCGGGAGTCTGCCTGGCGTGTGAGCTTGAACTTGTCTTGGAGGTGGTTACTGCCCTGTGGTTCACTTTAGAGTCCTCCTCTTCCCAGCCTGGCACATACTTGGCTCTGATTAATTGCTGAAAGAATAATTGGATGTCAAGGACATTAAAACAACACCATAATACCTAAATAATTGCTGAGTTCATTTTTGCGAACTGAGCTTTTTAAAGTTGAGTTCAGCATCAGGCTGCTTTTTAAATTTTCAGAGATTTAGTCCAGCGTAATTATTCAGGGCCTAATCTGTTCCACGGATTGGGAGGTGTGATGGGAAAGATGGGCATTTCAGAAAAGCCCCAAGTCTATCTAATAGGGACACCAGATCTGGCCATGATGGCTGCACAGGTCCGGGGCGGGTCGGGGGGCGGCGGGGTGGGGAAGGCGGGGGTGAGGAGGAGGAGCGCAGTCTGCGGGGACAGGAAGGATCTGGTGAGGGTTATTGGGACTGGGTGAACTGGTAGGGTTGGATGGCTGAATTAGGGTTGGGGATTAATACCCTAGCAAAGGGATTAGTGAAAAGTTGACTTTGAACTGTAAATGATGCCAGAGGGTTCTATTACACTTACTCTCAGGTTTTATTTATCTAAATCTGCACCCCAAACCTGTTTTATACCTCTTTGTATTTCAAGTTCTAGAGACTTAGTACTAGAGGAATATGCCACGGCTTAATTCCCAGCTACTGGAGTTCTGATCTGTGTTCAGGAAAGGAAAGGGAAGGATTGGAAATATTTTGTGCGTTGCATTCAAAAGTCAAGAACAATACCATGCAATTTACATTCTCTTATCCAATTTTGATTACTGTTTCTGTCCTCATTTTACAGAATGAGAACTTAATGAAACAATTTGCTGATGTCACCGGACAATCTCTGCAATGCTTGCTAACCATGCTCCTTTACCTTGCCAGGGAAATTACTGCTCACTCGCAGCCCTCCAACCCCTGCCCCCCAACTTTAGATTCTTTGCCCAATATTTCTTTCAGAGCATCAGTTCCATCTCTGAATTTATTGATAATTAAAAATAGGACCATCTACCTCTAAGAGCAGAACTTTTTCAAATGTTACTGTTTAGTGTATTTTTTCCCTATCTCTCTCTTACCCTTGACTGAAACACCTGTTCCTTACCTTCCCTTCAAAAAATAATTTTAGGGAGGGAAAAAAAATAATTTTAATGTTCGTCTTTTACTCTTGTCCATAGTTTTGTGAACAAATATTTTGTGAATAAGCCTCAAACATAATGTTGAGCAGGAGTCAGATACAAGAGTATGCATTGTATGATTTTGTTTATATGAAATACATAATCAGCCAAAATTAATCTGTGCTGTTAGAAGTCGGGGTAGTGATTACCACTGGGGATTTGGGAGTGACTGGGAGACCACAGGGGTCTTTTTAGGGTGCTGGCCATGTTCTTTATTCATCTGAGTGTATTACATGTTGTGTTTAGTTTGTGAAAATATATCGAGCTCTACACTTATCTGCAACTTTTAGTATGGATACTTTAATAGAAAGTGATGAAAATCTGGCCTCCCTGGTGGTGCAAGGGGTTAAGTCTCAGCACTATGAAGCTATAGGCAGCCACTGAAACATGAGTTCAATCCCCGGCCAGGGAGCTGACCCACATGGCAAAGCAGACTGCTCCTGTCTAGCCACTGCTCCCCTGGGCAGTGCATTTCAGTCACTCCGCCTGTTCTACTCCCCACTCTGTCTCTGGTGAAGCCTCTCATCCCCTCCCCCCCATGTCTGGTCTGTACCCCAGCTCTTGTATGCATAAATAAATCTCAAAAAAAAAAAAAAGAAAATCCACCACCACCAATGCACACAAACCAAAAAACCCACTAAACTTTTTTGAGTGCCTTGCATTGTGCCAAATGCTATTAAGAGCATAAAATCAGAGGTTGGTTGTGGCCAGGTTCTGGGGAGAGGAAAGTATACTTAATTGGTATAGGTTTGATTCGAGGTAATTAGAATGTTTTGGATCTCAATGAGGGTGGTGGTTGCATGAGAATGTGCTAAATGGTTAAAATGGTTAATTTTATGTCCGGTGAATTTCATCTCATCTGAAAAAGAAAATGGCTTCACCAAATGCAGTATGTTGTTAGTATTCTGGGGCAGGTTGTTGTACCCTAGAACAGAAAAAGGGCCTTAGTGCAATACAAATGGTATTGATACTTTTTTTTTTTTTTGATAAAAGTGCCATGGTTATATAAGATAACCATGTTAACCATGTTAACATAAGCGAAGTTGGGTGATATGGGACCTCTTTACAGCTTTATTTTTAACCTAAAATCATTTGATTTGCTTCCAAATGGAAAATTTACTTAATGCAAGTTGCAGGCTGCTGGAACTGGATGGCAGGTTTCGTAAGTGGTTAGATCTTGAGCATGTTTCTTCTCTCTGATGAGCCTTTTCCCATTGGTGCAATATTAGGTTGCAAAAATAATTTAGCCTGGGTAAGGACGGTTATCCTCCTTCCTTGTAAGTCCACATCAGAATCTCAAGATGCAAGGCTGTAGTTAAAGAAGGATGAAGACATTACCTTAGTCTAGTAATGAACCTTGAAAATCCAAATACCGGGCCTCCCTGGTGGCGCAGCAGTTGGGTGCTGCGCTCTGGAGCTGTCGGCAGCAGCAGTGCGAGTTCGACGCCCAGCCAGAGAGAATCCCACGTGGTGCGGCAGACCTCTCCTGCCTCGCCCGCTGCTCCCCTCAGCAGTGTATTTCTGATCTGCCTGTTCTGCTCCACACTGTCTCTGGTGAACCCTCTCGCCGCCCCACACCTCTTGCCTGTACCCCAGCTTGTATGTATAAATAAATATTAAAAAAAAAAAGTCCAAATACCACTAGGGGAATTGTTGAGGTATTTGGAAAAGCTGGTGGATAACCTCAAAGATTTTGCGGTTGAAAGTTACACTCTCCCCTCTTGGAAGCATGATTTTCCTTAAAGTTGTCACCATTTGGGAAGGACTAAAGTCATGTGGAAAGAGATCTTCCAGGATTCATTTTTGCCTGGAACTTTATATTGAAGTAGCAGCAGATTAGATTGCAAGGATAGTCCCCTTTAAGCAGGCTTTGAACAATAGGTTCAAACAATAGTATGGATTTGATTTACTAGGAAGCAGGGAGGGACTGTTTTAGCAGTGTTTCAGGAAGATCCATTGGCAGTCAGTACATGAGGGAAAGGAGCAGAGATGAGGGAGGAAACAGCTCAACAGAAGCCACAGGAGTCCAGATAGGACTTGAAGTCATAGCCACATGGTGTTTATGAGAATTAAAAAAAGGACACTTCCACTGTGAAGGAAAAAGCCAATAGATCTAGTGACGGTTGGGGTTCCATCTTTGTGAATTGTTAGTTTACGATATGAAAAAGGCATATACAATAGATAATACAGCACTGTGGCTAAGATAATGGAAGTAACAGCAATGTTCCTTTTTAGGGCTTGACTTAATTCTCAGAAGTACTTAGAACAGTGCCAGACACAGCAGAGATTCAGTAATGTTTGGAACTGAGGATGTAGCATGTAAATGGTGCCCAGCAGAGCCATCCCAAGCTCAGGAGGCTGAAGAGCAGCTCCCTTGCTTGTGAAAAAGCAGCATCTCTGGTCATCCAAGGTGATACAGGATCCCCAAAACTGCACAGGGCATAACCAGTGAGTCCTTTCCAAAAGCACATTCATATAAACAAGCGGGAAGAAATAGGAGTCATTACGTTTAACAAGAACGTTCTTTATTTGTACAAAGCGTTATAATTTTCTCAACATTCTTCACTCATTTATCAACAAGCCTTTCACTGTACTCATTTAACAAATTAACAGTGTCAAACTACACTTCACTACCTGTCGATCTCTAAGTGCTCAACTTAGAGACAAACAAAAAAGTGCTTGGAGCACCAAATGGAAAAAGAGCAAGAATAGTCAACAGAGATACTGCAGAAGTAATTAAAAGTGATGGTTAGAAGGAGGGGTGTGGTGAAGAGATTAATTCCTGAGCACCATCAGATTTCCCTTAAAGTTCAGAGAAAAGTCATTTTTAAAATACGTGAAATTAGAACTAAGGAATTAAAGGAACCCTCGCTTTGGGATATTCAGGAGGTTATCAAAGTTCCTAGACTGGAAATGAGAAAAGGAAGGAGGGAGAAAGTAGGAATGGTGAGCAAAGAGAAGCAGAAGAGAGACAGAAAGCAAGAAGCCCAGAGAGGAAAAGTTATGCCTCGGGGAAATAAAGTTTGGAACAAGTCAATGAAAATTCATAGTCACAACTCTGAGAGACTGACTACAAGAGAAGGCCAGGATTTTACACCTTCTGGGAGGTGACAATTCTAAAACTATACAGTGGCAGGCAGAGAGGTGCATCTAAAACCATCTGTTCTCTAAAAGTATAACAGTGGTACCCTTGTTTGACTAGTTCCACTGCACATGGCTGGTTTAAAAGCGGTTGTGCCCAGAGTGCAGAGCCCAGCAGGCCAAAAGCCTATAGGTATATAGAAGGGTCCAAGGCAATTAACATTTCTGTCAAGACCAATAACATATTTCACTGTTCTCCCCAGCCTTCAAGTAGGTTCCTAAAGGTAATCCATTGTGACCACTTGTGATAAGTGAGTATTGCCAAATACCATACTATACAACAGGCAGAAGATGAGGCTTGACTGTCTTTGTGATCTGGAACACAGCAAGCAGCATGGAAGTTATTACTTTTGGGGGTGGGAGACCTGGGAATCAAAAACTGCCTAGCCATATACATAAGTAAACAAACTCGATCAAATTGACTAATTAAATTAGCCGTTCAGAATCCCTCTTGCCAAAAAGTCATAACCTTCAGACTGATTAAGCAAAAAAAAAGGGATTCTGCCACTCAGATGCTCCGAGTCTGGGAAGTGCTGGTTCTGATCACAATTTTAGTCAGTTTTTATTTCTGTCTTCTCAGGCTCTTATGCCTGAGAGTGGTATACTTTTCCCAGCACGGAAAACTTCAGCTAAACAAGTACCATGTTTTGGGGTGTACCCTTCAAGGTGCCAGTCTTTCACCCTCTTCAGTTGTCCAGTTCCTCCTCTTCATTCTGTTCTTCTTCTTCCAGCCTTTCCTCATCTTCATCATTGTCCTCATCCCTGCTCTTATCCTGCTCCTCCGAATCTGTTTTTTTGTCTTTGTCCTTCTTTTTTTGCTCTGAAGCTTCCTTCTTGCCTTTCTGCTCTCTCCTGTATGCTGCAAGGAGGAAAGAGGGGATTAGGAGGCAATGCTGTAATAGTGAAAATAGTTTTCTGCAGTTACTGCAGCAGCTAACTCTGTTACAGAGGCAGAAAAGAAAAAATAACCTGGTCAGCATCACAAACAGATGTGAGGTGGCTTGTGAGGCCCACAGAACTACTTCTGAATCACATTCAATTCTTCTTACTGAACTTAAAGAGGCCCAAGCTGAGCAAGACTCAGGGCCAGTAGAACAGGCCACACAGGAGGACGGTGTTCTACTTGGCTGGGATATCGAAAGGATCCTTACCTTCTAGAGCTTCTTTTAACGGGGTAATGAACCGCTGGAACTCCATCTCTTCCATGGCTGAGAGCACGTCACTGGCATTCAGTGTCTTGCGTTTCCCTTTCATTGCAAAGTTGTTGGCACTGAGAAAAGAAAAGGTTAACGGCTGTCAGAGCCCCCTCTTGCTGAGCATGTAGTGGGTGGGAAAAGGAGCACCCAGCGGCGTAATGGGACAGCCCCCATCTTAGATGCATGGATTTTTTTGTGTGACACGGGTAATCGCTCCCTTTCCTGTACAAAAGAGCTAGGAACAGAGTTCTTTGTGGTTTTATTTTGCTCCTGAACTGTTAATAACTGGGAACAGGATGAGGGCTGTGCAACCCCCTCCACTGAGGTAGGACACAGCTACTGGAATTTGTGGGCTCCAGGCCACGAACTCCGAGTCAGGGTGCTCTGTTCTCCTCCATTATGCCTCGGTTCCAGCTAAGCTCTAACTAGTTGTACCCGCCTCTGCCTCACCAGGATGTGGCGTACAGCACGAAGACACTGGCGGCGCGGGAGATGGCGCTCCGGGCCTCCTTGGAGATGTTGACACCGTCTGGGAGCTGTGAGAAGAGCCGGGGTGAGCAAAGCTGTCGGCCCAGGACCTGCTTCCCTCCGGTCTGCTCATCCGCCCCTCGCTCGCCCACCCGCTAGCCCGAGCTGCTCACCGCCTCCTTGATGATCCTGGTAATGACAGCATTGGGCAGGTTTAGGTCCTCGGGTCTCTCCGCCATTACTGCGGCCGGGGCCAGCGCCTCCAACTCAGGCCTCCTCTTCAGGCCGCCTCGGCGTCCGGACTTCCCGCGTCGCCCCCGTCTGACCCAACGAGGCTTCCGTCCCGCCCCCACGCTCTGTCCCACAGTGCCCCGCGCGCCAAAGCTCCCTTTCGCCCATTCCCGTCTCCGCTTCAAGTCGCCGATACGTGAGAATTTTCCACGTCACTAAGGTTTTGGCCGGGCAGACTTCCGTCGGCCTCACTGACACCCGTGAGTCCCTCCGCACGCTCGTTTCCTGGCTTCACGCCACCACCAAGTCTGCAGTGTTCTAGCCAAACTAAGAGTGGCTCGCTGGGGCTTCCGTCACTCCCCATAGTGCTCTGCGCCGTTACTTGGCGACGGCGCAGACTGTTGGCGAGCGTGAGCGACGAAGGCGTAGACTGGGCTGGCTGGGCGGGGCTCCTGCGGACAGGAGGCGGGGCCTTGTGCGCCGCGCCCTTCCACCTCTTCACCCGCCTGCTAGGACCCGGGTTTTCACCGTAGGCCTCGGTCACGCAGCAGTTAAGCGCCTGCTTTGGTTGCGTGGATCAAAGCGTGAAGCCGTGGCCCGCCGAGGCCGGATTCGCACACTTCCCTTTCCCGGAGCGAAGTGGGATCTTTCATTCAGCTCTATTGGAGCTGATGACCATACTTAATTTTTCTTTTCTCCCGCTTTTGTAATAGTCGTATAAGGGATAACTGCTACTTAGAAATTTTGAATGCAGACTACTTTGCTAGGACCACGCTAAAGCTAGCAATCTGCAGATGGGCCTGATTAGACCTCGGGACTCATTTCAGGCTGGTCAGGTAACGAAAGGGCAACAAGCAGCCAGTTGTAAGAATTAGACATTACGTTCACGTTCAAAACAAATCCTGTTCAAGTAGCATATATGTATTGCTTTTTTGAATTGTTTATAGTGCCTCTTTCGCAGTGAAAAATATTACCACGGTTTTGTAGTGGCTTTTAAATGCATATCGTTTTCTTATTAACTTATGTAGAAATTGTCCTCGTTCCCACTGAGTATTCGTGCTTTTTTGCCTTGAAACATGAACATGCTCTCCTAAGTCACTCCTTTCCTACTTTTGACAGAGGTAAGAGTACGGGAAGCATTTCCCTATTGTGAGGAAACGCTGTGAAGAAAACAACAGAAAATACGATAATAATTGGCAACTGAAGCTGCTTCAGTTAGAGGTGATAGGGCCTGGTGAGGAAACTGTCCACTTGGTTAGAACAGATCTGGTTTGAAGATGTTAGGAGCTCTCATCTCCAGCCAATTGCTGTCAAATTGGAATTGGGTCCGCCTCTTATCTGGTATTTTGATCTGGAAGTGGAAGCAGAAATGTGAACATTATGGACTATTTGCATTTAAAAATAGTGGTTCAGCGTGCAGGCCAAACAAGTCATAGTCATGTGCAATCACAGGCCAATACTTTGCTAGCTGTGTTCTAAACTCTAAAGTTTTTAGGGCAGCCCACTGATTCGTTTATTACTGTTTTCCATGCCCATTACAATTCCTCTTGCATATTTGATTGTCAATAAATATATTAAAAGGAATGTGAATGGAAGAAAGAAGAAATGGATACTGTCCTTAACAAGTTATTAGGAAACATTGTTAGTGAGAAAGATGGTAACATTTATTGAGCATCTATAACATAGATCTACTTAAAAATATGTGATTTCATTTAATTTAGGGGTTTACCCTCCCTGGCTTTATATGAAGAAACAGGTCCATTGCCAAGACCATACTGCTAATAAATAAAAAGTCATTGGCATCTAATACAATGGCAAATCTACTGATTTGTTGTTTGAACAAACCCAATTACTTATTGTGGGTATTTTAGTTTAGCTGCCTGTATGGGAATTGGAGGATATTGAGAACTGATTTCTTCCAAAGACTTGAGCTCTCTAAAGTGATTCTATAACCATATTCACTCGTAGTCTGATGAGACTTTTGGCGGTGATGCATCTTCTCCCTTATAATTAATGAAGGGGTAAAGGAAAGGATCCTAATATTTATTTTGAACTGTATGCCAGACTTTTAAACAAATTTAACTAATTTTTGTAAATGACACTGTCAAATAAGTTTATCTTCATTTTGCAAATGAGGAAACTGAAGCTCAGATAGGTTAAGGTCCAGGTCACTTAGCTATTAAATGGCTAAGTAGGGCCTTTCTGAACAGTCTGATCCTAAACTCTTGCCACTGTGCATACTGAAAAGTTTTCATATTTTCTTATTACCCAATTCTTTTTTTATTTTTATTTATTTATGCATACAACAACTGGGATCTAGGCCAGAGGTGTGGGCGGTGGAGGATTCACCAGAGACAGAGTGGGGAGCAGAATAGGCGGATCTACTGAAATACACTGCTGAGTGAAGTAGCAGGCGAGACAGGAGAGCTCTGTTTTGCCCTGTGGGTTAGCTCCCTGACCGGGGATCAAACTTATGCCTCAATGGCTGGCCATAGCTTGATAACTTGATACTGCTGAGGCTCTAACACCTGAGCCACCAGGGAGGCCCTATTACCCAATTCTTAATTACTCTGTGACTGTCACTACCTATATGGTTTCAGCAGAAATATTTTAAGATTTTGAGTCCAAATTTATATCAGGATTGCATGGCTACTGTATGATCCCTAATTATGTGGTTGTTGTTTTTCCAGAATTCTAGAAAGCTACAAGATTGGCTTTTGTTGTAAACCATTTGTGGCTATGGATTTGTCAGCTGAGAGTCAATGGGATGAGACTACCTGCAAGTTGGCTATTTGTCAGCATCCGCAATGTTGGGCAACTATCCGCCGGATTGAGAGGGGCCACCCTCGAATCCTGGGTGCTCCTTGCAAAACTCTGGAATCGGAAGGTGAATTAACCCGTTCTTCTCTCTTTCCTTGTAAGACCCTTCAATTATTTATGTTTGGCTCATTTGACATGTTTCATGTTTTCTTCTGATCTGTTTTCTCAGATAAACTCCCAGTGCTCACTATTGTAAACATCTCAGATCCCTGCCTCCAGGCCAAGAGACATACTCTTCACAGTCATCATTTATCAGGATTTACCTTCACCAAGGCTCACTCTTTATTGTCTGGAGGTTCAAAGTTTCACTCTAAATTTCAAGGCAGGTAAATTATCATGGAATCTTTCTTTAAAAGCCTTTCAGAGCCTACTATCTCAAAATTCAGGGAGAGGAGTACCCCCTGGGTATGTGGAAGCACACAGGAAGTGTTCTTAACCCAGGGCACTGTCTTCTCTACAGGTGGCATCTGTGCCCTGACCTATAGTTAGAGCAGTCGCATGTAGTGGGGCTTCAGGGGAGAGAAGAATTCTTTAGGCTACTGAGACTTATGCAACGGGGTCTGGAGGTAGGAGTAAGTCCTTCAGCTAACAGGAAAGTAGTTCAGTGTATCTAGAATCTAGACCAGGAATGGGAGACTGGTCGTAGATGAGGCTAGGGAGCTAGAGTAGAAAACGGGGGCCTGCACTATGTAAGACTTCATAAATCAGACTAAGGAGTTGGGTCTTTATCCTACACTTCTTTGCATCATTAGTTCACGCATTTAACGTATTAAAAAAAAAAGTAAAATAGGGCCTCCCCGGTGGCGCAGCGGTTAAGCGCTGCGCTGTGGAGCTGTCGGCAGCGGCGACGCGAGTTCGACGCCCGGCCAGGGAGAATCCCACATGGTGCGGCAGACCTCTCCTGCCTCGCCCACTGCTCCCCTCAGCAGTGTACTTCTGATCTGCCTGTTCTGCTCCCCACTCTGTCTCTGGTGAACCCTCTCACCGCCCCACACCTCTGGCCTGTACCCCAGCTTGTATGTATAAATAAAATAAAAATCTTTAAAAAAAAAAAAAAAGTAAAATAGCATGTGATAAGAAAATGTAA
>PVIJ01002915.1:0-135522 GCA_004024925.1 Scalopus aquaticus
CACACACACACACACACAGACACACACACACACCTCTGGCCTACACCTCAGTTCTTATAAGCATAAATAAATAAATAAATAAATCCTTGGGCGGTGGGGGAAAGCTTTCAATTTGAAAAAAAGAAAATGACTAAGGTTATTTAACTACCTTTATCCTTTGAGACAAAGGGTGTGAAAATTTACTTTCTGTGCACAACCTAATTCCACAATCTAAATCTAATTCTACTCTGTCTTCATTCCTAAAATCCTTAGCCATACCCAGTGTCTTGACTTTTGAACCAGATGCCAGGCAAACAGCAAAATGCCGAAAAGTATAGATATTGGCATCTGCAGTCAAAACAATCCTGAGCACCAGTCTTGGCTCCTACTGTTTATGGTTTTCATAGATCGGATAGGTCACACATATCACAGAGTATGTGCTCAATAAATGTCAACTATTATTATCAACAAATAATTTGTTAAAGCATGAAGCAGTGACTCAGAACATAAAATCAAGCTCCTTTGTTAAGTTTTTATGTTCTAAATCAACTGAACCTTGCAGTCCGAGTTTACTGGTTGGTTGAATCTAGTACTCTGCTATTTGTGTTCTAAATTGCTAAATGTACTGAAAAACATAAATGCAGTAAGACACTTGAAATAAATATTAATATTCTCTATAAAATCTTTGATGAGGATTGTCTCCCACATACCTTGTTCATTTTTCTTATTTTTCTGATTCTTCTGTTGTCAATTGACATTTTAGGATTAAGTCTACTTTATAAAGCAAGCTAATCTTAGTTCATTCTCTATCTTGGTTGCTTATAATTCTCTGATTTTTTGAGCCAGCTATTATGCCTAATGTTACAAATTGACATTGCCATGTGCCCTTCTAGAATATCTTCATTAATTCTTTCATGTATTCCTGTGTTCAGAAAGATTTGTTGAGGGCTTTTCATAAGGTGGCCTACGTGCTCAATGCTGAAAATAAATTACAAGCAGCACACAGTTCTTTTCTGATAGACATTAATAGTCCTGTAAGTGGATAGAGGGAATAAGTACATACTATACATAAAATCAACTTAACACAGCCCGAGTCTACTCTTTCTAGAAACAAAATGTTACATGAGCATAGAAGAGTAAGGTAGAATTTTCTGGCATGAAGATATCTTTGATGACTTAATAGAAGAAATGGCATTTAGGTTGGATCTTGCAGTTGAAATAGAGTATTTGGTAGAAATAGATAATCTTTCCCAAAAGATAACATAAGTTCCACAAGTGTCAAAGTTCATGTCACATATGAGAAACTGTATAGAAGAAATGTTTTAAAAGTTAGTTAACATGAGATGAAAATAGCAACTGGGGTCAGTTTGTGAAAAGCAGCAAATCTGGTTCAAGGAAACACAGCTGTGAATACCTGAAGATGTGTGAGATGTGTGTGTGTGTGTGTGTGTGTGTGTGTACATATATATTTTTTTCTCTTGAATAAACAGCATTTCAGGTGTGACCTGATTTGGTGGGAGAAACTATCATTCCCTGTTTCTGTCTCACACTCTCAGAGTAAAGTTAAATTAACGTCCTTAACTATACAGATACAGAAATGTATCAAAAACAAAATGGCTGCCCTGGACAGGAGCAGATGGGATGACCCTCAGCAAGGGCATCCAAAATCCCTTGTCTGGATGGGGGCAGGGAGCCACCTGTCCACTCTTTTTCCTGCATGTTTTCAAAAGTTCAGTTCTTGCTATATATTGTGTCCTTTTATAGACAGGTGTATGTCCTCTCTTAATAAAACTTGCACTCCCTCAACATGCACTTCTCATGTTGAACTTCACTTCTCCTGGCTCATGAAGCAAGTTAGCATTAGTAAGGTTATGTCCTCTGATGTGAGGAGAAAGCAAGTCAGTGCCCAGGGAACCTGGGCAATATCTGTACCAGTCTGTATGGCTATGTCCCCCAGGCCTCCTATGTAGGTAACTAGGGACAAGATTCTAGGATGCACTGTAGGTATCTAGTTTTTATTTTGTATATCCTGGGAATGTCAGGATATATTTTAAGTAGTGGGGAAACACGATGGATTGTGTTTCAGAAAGATCTTCAGGACAGTGTAGACTGTGGAAACAGACTGGAAGTAGGGAGACAGGTTAAAAATACTTGTTTTTCTCTCTCCCTTATAGTCGACGTTGCTATTTTTGTTACTCTTCTCACTAGAAACGATCTAGGACATAGAATAATGCAAAGATTTGGTATCTTTTTATTGATGGTCTACTTCTTCCCACTTAACATAATATAGACTCTCATGATCTAAATGGAAATGAAAGGGAGTTAACATTAATTTTTATATAATCTAAATATACACTGTAAATGGATTTTTATGCCTTTAATTTTTCTTTCATTTTCTTTCTTTCCCATTTTATTTGCCTGTAATGTTTCAAACATGGTATGGCATAGCAAGAGACTAAAGATTTGAAATGCAACTGGTCGCTTTTTTCCTTCTTTATGATTTTGGAAAAGGGACAGTGATTTCTATAAAATATTTAATAGAGTGTAGACAGTAACCATTTTAAAAATCAGCAAAATTCCAGTACCTTCTTGATCTACTTTGAAAGATTATTAACATGATTGAAATCAACTGAAATTAAAAGCACAGGGACCTTAAGAGACCAGCCCCAGTCATTAACTGAACATAGGGAAACAGAGACCCAAAAAGCCTGAGATTTTTTACCATGTCCCTTCACAAAATATAGCGAGAACCCATTATTCTTCCCAGTAGAGCATGTGCCTCCTTAGAGCAAGAAGGAAGACATCTGTCTGTGTTTTTTTCACAGTCAGGAAAATTGCCTTAAGCTTTTTATGTATTTAAAAATAAAAATAGTCATGATAGGACAAAATTTGAATTTCAAAAAGAAGAGCAATCGTAGGAACTAGTGAATATTAGGATATATGAAAAGATGGGACATAGTGATTTTTTTTATAACTGCTACTATGAGGTTTTTTAATATTTTGTCTATTTTGTGATGATAATGAAATATTTGACATTATTTATAGTATTGCTGTTTACCAAGTGTATTATCTTACTGTCTACTGTTTTGGATGTCTTAAATTGCCAATGATTTTTTTTCTTATAAATTAATCTCGTGTTAACTTTATATCCCAGAAGACATATTGGGACAAGCTGATAAAGCTAGCCAGAAAACTCTCTACTCACGGGCTCACCGGGCTATCCTGGTCTGCTTTCATTCTGCTCACAAACTCTTCTACAAAACCAAAATGAGTAATTGAGATACTTAAGTCAATGCTGAGATGACAAGACTAACTCCCACCACTATCGAATTGCATCTCAGTCAAGTGTCAATCATTTTCCATATCCTCAGCATGTATCTAACATATAATGATGTTTAGTTGAAAATCCTTTTTCAACTGAAATGCCATTTTATCAGTCTCTGCTTTAGACATTCATATTTTTCAACAAGAGAAGGCCTGAGGGTTCTGAAAGGAGAGAGGAGGTAGGTAGAACAAATGAAAGAACAGTGATCTAAAAAATGTACAAGGAGTGAGACAAAGGATGATGAAAGTGTCAGCCTTATTCTGATGAGAACTGAAGGATAGGACGTAGATGAGCACGAATAATCAGTTTCCTAATATTGAACCCCAGAATTAGACATATCCACCCACTTCAGGCAGTGTGGAACAGCCTATTTCTCCCACATGAGAGCCTCTCCCTGTGGGGCACGTGATCAGTGCAGCATTTGCTTTGAGGAGGAAGTGACAGGACTGAGCTCTTCTGCTTGTCCCTTTCTCCAAGAGGCTAAGTCACACCACCTGCCCTGTGGGAAGAGGCGGGAGACTAGGGACTTATAGGAAACTCCTCTCCTTTTAGAAACCGTAGAAGTGGAAAATAGGTGCCCTCTTCCTTTGCATGGGAAGAGAAAAATACTATTTTCTTCTGGAACCTCAGTGGCTCATCTGTGAAGTTAAATTCCCAGTGTCTGGTAGGTTGAAAGAATATTTATACAACACAGGCATGGAGTGAGTGATTAAAAAATATAGTAGTGAGTTTGTTCAATATTTGGCCAATTCTACAAGTTCCTTCTTTGCCCTTTTATACTGGCCTTCTCTAACCAGGTTTGTGATTTGGAAAACCAAATATATATGGCTCCATCCTCTGAAATAGAGTAAATAAGAAAACAAATAGTTTTGTGAGGAGTAATAAATTTCATTTCTGATCTAGTAAGCTTGAACCTTCTGTGTTATTTTTATATAAAGAAGCAGAAGATTCTAGTGGATTTATAACTCAGTTTGAAAATCAAAGTGTTAAATCCCTTTTGATGGTTAAAGGCTAATCCCAGGGATCAGCAGAAGGCGGGGCCACACAGACAACAGAGAGGAAAAGGGGAAGCCTGAGAATAAGGCGAATAACTGCGAGAACAGGAAACACAAGTCAGGAAAGGGGTCATTTCAGGAAGGAGGAAGGAGTCGTCAGCTGTGTCAGGTGTTGCAAAGAGGTCAGGTGGACGGAAAAGGAACAAAAGGACTTGCTGAGAAAGTCAGAGGCATTATGACTTAAGAGCTCTCAACTATGGAGCTCTTACTAGATGCCAGGTGCTATGCTATATGATACTAGCAGTTCTCAAAAATGCTACCTCCATTTTATAGATTAGCTAAGTGAGAGTCAGAAAAGCCTAGAACCAGCTTGGCTTAGATCACAAACCTGAGATGGGACCGAGCTGGGACTTAGACCCCTGTCACCTGACTTCTAGCCACTGAGCTCTCCTTCCTTCTAGAAGTCTTGATTTTACCCATGTGGTGAGTGAGGAAGCCAGAGCTCTGTGGGTTGAGTGGGAGCTGAAGAGAAGGAAGAGGAGAAACGGCTAATAGAGGAAGGTAGGTAGGCTGAGGTTCGTCTTACCAGGATTGTTTGCTTTAAGATGACAGAAACTTCAGCACAATTAAATATGGATGGATTTGAGGAAATGTAGAAGGCAGAGTACAGTTGTGGTGGACAGGGTGACTTAAGAGGAGCCCCTCCTCAGAGACAAGATAGAGCAGAAGCAACTGAATTGGTAGGTTTAATGTCGGAACATTAAGGAAGCGCTGTTCTGATTGTTCTCATTTCTCTCTACCTCCCACTCCTCCCTCTACCCCTCCATTAATTTCCTTTTCTATCTGGAACTTCTGACATAGTCTTCAGAGTTGCATCCTTTACACTCTTCTGAGCCCTAAACAGGACTATTTACTTAAGGCTTCTGAGAGCACTGAGCATTCATCCACTACACAGGCACTGCCGAGTGTGCAGAACACCTCCCCTGCCCCCAACAAAGGTCCACACACCCACACAGTCAAGTACGCATGTGCACACACTTCATGCTGGGTAAGCATGAATACATTCAGTGTGAATCTGATAGGTGCCACTCTGTAGAAGCTTATGATTTGGAAAGGAACCGAGTGGCCACATGATTATAATGAAAGTCATATGGGGATTTACAGGAAACTTCGCTTGTGAGAAGTTTGTGCAGAATGAATATGAGCAATTGAGATTTGCTCAAGAGAAAAATATTATGCAGAGTGGGCCTCAGGAGAAAAAGAGCGAGATGGGGGGCCGGAGGAGACAGGGAATTGAGCACTTGTGTGAGTGATATCTTGAGGAACTTTGCAAGGAATGTGATTCTGAGCTAGTTGTTGAAGGATGGGTATATTTTCAACTGTCAAAGATAAGTAATAGGCCATTTTATCTAGAGAAAGTCATATCAGAAGTGGCACGCAGCTTCTCTGGGAAAGATGGCACATCCATTGGTTGAAGTGTGGAATGGAGCCAGATTGGGTAGGTCCATGATGCCAATGAAAGAATTCCATGTCAGACTGAGAAACTCTGTTTTATTTGATTACCTTGGGAGTAGTTTCATTTTTTTTTCTTTAATCAGAAACATAACATATACTCAAAAGTTATTTAAAATACTCTTTTAGACTTAGTCAAAAAATTTATCATAAGAATTTAGACATAATGCCTGCCATTTTTATTCCAGAAACTAGGTCAGTGTCCTGAGTATTTCCGGATACCAGTATTGCAGCTCTCCCTTACCCACAGGCGTAAATTCCAAGAGCCCAGTGTTGCCTGAAACCACAGACAGTACACCAAACCCCATATGTTCCCTATATATTTACTGTTTTTTTCCCTGTACATAAGACCTATAATAAGGTTTAATTTCTAAATTAGACCTAGTAAGGGATTAATAATAATAGCTATTAATAAAATAAATCAGTCATAACAATACACTATAATTAAAGTTATGTGAATATTTTCTCTCTCAAAATATCTTCTTGCCCATAATATTTTTGGATTGCACTTTACCATGGGTTACTAAACCACAAAAAATGAAACAATGGATAAGGGAGTTCTACTAAATGCACTGTTGAATTTATAAGGGCTCTGTTGTCTCCCTGTGACTTAGCACAACTGGAAACCCCAAACCTGCCCACTCTACATAGATTCTGCTGTCTGCTGCATGAGACAAAATATACTTCAATGCCTAACACCCAAAGTTACCAGCCCCTTATGAGTAAATGTCCAGCCAAACAGGGTTGGCCCAAAGCAGGACTGGCAAGACTCAAAAGCTTGCCACAAGTCTAAGGCACCTCTTGGTGGGGACCCATAGGAAAGGGGCAAAAGAGACCTGGCAAGTCTGGGAGGAACAGAGCATATTCCAAACCTAAGTCACAATAAAAGCTGCCATTGTCATCCTTCCCTCAGATCTCACCCACGTCTCTATCTCTTTCAAGTGTTTCCTTCCATGTCCCCCAAGTCCATGGTACAAGTCCAAGGCTGAGAAGCAAGTGCAGCTTCTTCACATGTCTCTCTTCTCCATGTGCCTCCTCCAGTTCTCCTTGCTCTCCATCCTGCTTCCTTCTTCCACTCTTCTCTCCAGCCTCCCCTACTCCCTACTCAGCTCCACACTTCTTTAGGTGGGGCAGGGAACCTGGAACCTCCCCTTTCCCCGGGGACCACCCTGTTACAATTACAGACTTTGTCAGCAAGGGAAGTGGGGGGCTTAGGGAGGTGGAAGGTGAGCCAGGAGTGTGCTTGCTCCCACAGTTACAGGTTTGGGACCTACACCAACTTACTATTTTAAATCACTATCCTTAATAACTACTTTTTGCCAAGAAAATAATGAAAACCTTTTTTTCTCTTTCAGTTAAGAAAAAGAAGCCTAAGTTACTAAATAAATTTGATAAGACTATTAAAGCTGAACTTGATGCTGCAGAAAAACTCCGTAAAAGGGTAAGTTGAAGTTCTTGTTTTTCAGAGAAATGTACGAAAGGTTTAGTTGTTGAATGAACTATTACTCTTGATTTGTTAAAAAAATGGAATAGAAACAACCTTTGAATAGAGTAGATATTCCCCCAGGCGCATCAGCATTTCTTGTGAAAAGAATTGCAGCTATAATGGCCAAACCGAATAGAATTTACTTGCAGGCCAGTCAACTGGGAGTCAATCCACTGTCATCAATTCCAGTCCTTTGTCTTTGGGCAGGTCACGGGACCATTCTGAGCCTCCGTTTCCTTATTTTAAAAAATGAGAATAACAAGTACTCCTTCTACTTTCCACGTGGGTTTTTATAAATAGCAAAAGAGAGTTTAAAAAACTGTCAACACTTCAAGTACTATATAACTAAAGGCTTTCATTTTATAGCTCAAAGAAAGAAAAAAAAGGTTGGTTGGCTCTTAAGATTTCCCATTCTTCTTACTTGGGGTTAACTTCATAGATGTCCACATTTCCAGGGTGACTGTTTTATCATCAGTTAATTTGAAATATTATTTGTATTTGTCTGTAAATATTACACAGTTTTTGGAAACAAATAATTGACCCTATTGATTGAAGTTACTTGTCTTAATTTGGTCATGTTCATTTAATTAATGAATCCAAAAATGTTTATTGTAATGAGTGTAATCATGTCTTCATTTAATTATCTGCTTTTTTTAGTGGAAATTTCTCTTCCTCTATTCTGTGTTTGAAGTTATTCTATGTGTAATGTTCATTAGTTTTCCTATAATGTGCTTTTTTTTATCAAGTAAACATTGACTGCAAAAAATAGAAAAGAGGACTATAAGCAAATAACAATAGCAATAAAAACACCCAGTTAGGAATGAAAATGGGATAAGTATGTACTTTCCACACATTTATTGGAAATGTACCAATAGACAGGAAGACTCTGTCACTGGCAGGTTCCAAAGCCAAGGTTGGCTTACCCTCTTCTTCACTAGTCAGTTAAAAAGAAATAGTATTTTAAAGGCTGCTACAGCAAAGTCGGTGTTCACTGCCCCTGAATAACCACATGGGATGATTTCTGAATCAGCCTTGTTTAACTTCATAAATTAAAGTCATCTCCTGTATGTGATAAATTTACACTTGTTGATAAAACTGAAACAGAGTCTTCCTATTACCTTGTTTGGCTTTCTTCACTTTCTATGCCCTAAATGTCATATGTGAAAATGTAGAGCGCCAGTTTCATAGGTGACTTTTGGGATCAAGAACAATTGAGCAGCTTTAGCAGCTTTAGTGAGGTAGTTTCATGTAATTACAATGAATGGGAAAGAAGGGCTCAGTTATCAAGGGGCAGTTAGGTCAGGGGGATGTAGCGCCCACCCCTGTGGTGTTCTTGGGTTCTTGCTGATTAGGGATAGTGATGGCATTCCTCAAGGGGGCACCCTAAATCTATAACAGAAGAGAAAAGTGGCCACATAGGCAATTCTAGCTTCTGAAACAACAGGGAACTGTGTTGTTCTCAGCACAATTAAGTCTTTAAGGTTGTTTTATAGCTGGTATTGTCAAATGCTGCAGCTGACTGCCTGGTGCCAGCGTGGAGGCCTTGCTGGGCAGGGCAGAGGAGGGCCAGCCTCAGTTCACATCCAACTTCAAGTGCGCTGCTATGTGGAAGTAGTTCCTATTTTTCACTTTTTTTTTCCTCTCCAAAATTGTGTAGATCAGATCATATGTCAATCATCTGTTTTTAAAAGATAGTATTGGTGGTTTAAACAACTCCTTACCCATTGTGTCCATGTACCACCTCTTGATCCACGCATCTGTTTTTTTGCCCTGAGGTTGTTTCCATATCTTGGCTATTGTAAGTAGTGCTGCAATGAACTGGAGTGTAGCCTTCTTTTCCAATTAGTGTTCTCGTGTTCTTTGGTACCTAGGAGTGGAATTGCTGGGTCATGCGGAAGATCCATTTTTAGTCTTCTCATAAACCACATTGCTTTTGATAAGAACTAGAGAAGGGATTTAAAATGACATACTGAAATGTGTTCATTTGTGGGAATCATTTACCATGATTGTATTATAAGTGGGGAAAAAGGAGAGAGAAGGGAAAACTTAATAAAGCCAGAGTAAAGTCATCCCACGGAAATTCACACCACGGACTCTAACCTGTGCGCAGATTGGAGTAAACCTTGGGCAAAACAAGGGGCATAGCAACACACGATGAGATGAATTGTGCTCATCTGAATAGCTGTTCTGCACCAAGTCTGGAGAGAAAGCTCTGCTTATCTCTTCATGAAGGGGGGCATTGCCACCTGTCAGTGTCTCCTCCCTGCTATCGCACCTGCGGAGTCCACCACACACAACCAGGGCTGGGGATTTATGTCCTATATCACTGCCCATCCGCTTCCTGCCAGGCAATAGGGCTCAGGTATGAGGCTCCCCAATGAACTGTCTTGGTTCCAGAAAAAAATATAAGCTATATCAAAGGACAGGTAATTTTCAGGCAGTTCTTCACCAACATGCTTAAAAAAAAGAAAGAAAGAAAGAAAGAAAGAAAGATTTATTTATTTATGCATCCAGAGCTGGGATATAGTCCAGAGATGTGGGGGGGCGGAGATGAGAAGATTCACCAGAGACAGAGTGGGGAGCAGAACATATGGATTCACTGCAATACACTGCTGAGGGAGCAACAATGAGACAGGAGAGGTCTGCTGTGCCATGTGGGAAGCTCCCTGACTGGGGATCGAACTCATGCTGCAGTGGCTGCGGATAGCGTAATAGTGCTGAGACATAACCTCTTGCACCACCAGGGAGGCCCCCAACATGCTATCTTGCAATTGAGTTTTTAGTAAGAATTACGCAGTAGTGCTGGGTGCTAAATTGTCTAGTAAGTACCCAAAGAAAAGAAATTTGGGCTAAAAATACATTTACTTTGTCAGGACAATGAGGTGAGAGCAGCTGATGGCATCTTAGGAAGTCATACAGACTTTGTCTTCAGGTGTTCCAGAGGATGCCAGGGGCAGGGCACAATATTCTGTTACTATTATTATAACCTGCGTGAGAGTGAGGGAGTATCAAGAAGAACAAAGTACTTTTAAAAGTGTGTGACAAATATTGTTATTTCTGTGTTTTAAATCAACTGATGGTATGTTTAGGGTGATTTTCACAAAGATAGTGTCAGCATTTGCTTTTTTTTTTCTTTTTTTTTTAAGATTTATTAATATATGCATACAAGCTGGGGTACAGGCCAGAGGCATGGGGCAGTGAGAGGGTTCACCAGAGAGCAGATCAACAGAAATACACTGCTGAGGGGAGCAGTGGGAGAGGCAGGAGAGGTCTGCCGCACCATGTGGGAATCTCCCCGGCTGTGCATCGAACTCATGTCACCGCTGCCAACAGCTCCACAGCGCTGTGCCACCGGGGAGGCCCGCATTCGCAATTTAAGTTGCATAAGGCATGTGGTAACAGACAGCAGCCTGGGAAAGAGATCCATGACCTAATCCTCCATGTCCTAATCCTAATTGCTGGAAGCTAATACATATTACTGCATTTGGAAAAAAAGATCTTTACAGGTGTTATTAAGTTAAGGATCTTGAGACAAGAAGATTACCCTAGACTATCCAGTTAATGTCTAAATGCAATCACATATTTCCTAAGAGCGAGGCAGAGAGAAATTTGATGCAAAGTAGAAGAAAGTGCACAGAGAGAGATGACAGTGGAGACTGGAGTGATGTGTTCCCACGTCAAGAAAGGCTGTCAGGGGACAAGAGACAGATTCTCCTCCCGTGCCTCTGGAAGGAACATGGTCCTGCCAATACCCTCATTTCAGCCCAGTGAGACTGATTCTGGACTTCAGTTCTGGAGAACTGTGAAAGAATAGATTTCTATTGTTTTGGCGACAATTAGCAGCAGCAGGAAACTAATACTGAGAAAAGCATACAGAACAAGATATTGCCCCTGAGTCTTTCATCCCTTAAAATCATCCACAGAAAAAGTAAAATAGTGATTGTAAAAATTAACTAATCTAAAATATGCAAAGAACTCTTGAATCTCAACAAAAAGTAAACAATGCAATTTAAAAATGAGCCAAATACCTTAACCGCCACCTCTTACCAAAGAAGATATACTCATGGCCCAAAAGCATAGGAAAGGATGACCCATGTCATACACCACTGAGGAAGTACAAATTAAAACAATGAAATTCCTATCACATTTTTCATATTAGAATGGCCAACATTTGATCGATTGACAATACTAAATCACGGTGAGGATGTGCAGTAACAGGGAGCCTTACACCTGACTAGTAGGAATGCAAACTGGTCTAACCTCTTGAAAGACAGTTTGGTGGTTTTGTTCAAAGCTGAATATATTCTTATATAATCAAGAAGTCCCAGTCCTTTGTACTTAACCAGAGGAGTTGGAAATACATATCTGCACAAAAACCTGTGTATTACTTACAGCAACATTACTACCCTTGGAAACAACCAAAATCTCCTTTTGTCAGTGAGTAGATAAACTGTGGTACATCGAGATGATGGAATATTTTTCATCCCTGGTAAGAAATGACCTCTCAAACCATGTAAAAACATTTGTTAAGTAAAAAAAGCCAAGAAGAAAAGGCTATATACTATATGTTTTCTACTACACGACATCTGGAAAAGGCGAAGCAATGGAAATAGATTAGTGGTTTCCAGGGGGGAGTGGGAGACAGAAAGGAATGAATAGGCAAAGCCCTGATGATTTTTAGGGCAGTGAAAATACTGCGTATGATATTATAATGATGGATACATATATTTGTCCAAGCCCATAGAACAACACCAACATCAAAATTGAACCCAAAGGTAAATTATGGACTTTGGGTGATATTTAAGTCAATCGGTTATCAATTGAAACAAACGTGTAACACTTGCGGGGGATGTGATAATAGGGAAGCGAGTTCATGTGTGGGGGCCAGAGGTATATTGGATATCTCTACTTCCTTCTTAATTTTGCTGTGAAATTAAACCTGTCTTCAAAATAGTCTTTAAAAAAAATAATGCTGTGAGCAACAGCATATTTTAATTGGCGATAATATTATTTCTGACAATAAATGTAACTTAGAGAATGTGTTCCTGACTTGATTTATCTCTACTTCCAAGTCTCTTTCTATTAAACCACCTATCGGGGAAGAGACTTCTCTGGAACAGGCCCCATTATCTTGTGCCCCCAAATCCCACACCAGCCCCTACATGCACCACAATGATGATAAGTAATATACTCTCTGCAGTGTCTATAAACATTTTATGTATGAGATCTTAATCTGAAAAGCAACTCCATGAGGTGATCAAGTGCCACCATTTTCCTCATTTTCCCTATTTTACATACAAGGCACCAAAGGCAACGCTATAAGGCACCTAAGTCACACAACTCCCATTGGGCGCGCCCAGGCCAACCAGGCAGTCTGTACTGGTCACCACTATGCTCATGTTCTCCACCAGCCCCTCAGCTTCCCTTGTAGACATGTGAGAGGGACAAGAAAGTCTCCTTTTTGAAGACACCTATCTAAGGATATGATTTAAAGAACCTGAACCTGACTCTTGGCTGTTTAATTGAGCCTTTTACAGGTAGTTGTAAATCACAGCAGGGTGGTAACCCACAGATTGCTCTGCAGAGCCACATGTGTGAGATAAATTTCACGTATGAAGTCTCACTCGGTGAAGTTCAAAGCATATAAACCCCAAAGGTTTTCTGTACATGTGGAATGCATGGATTTACCAATCTATTTTTTGAGCTGGGATATTTGAGTAAGTACAACTCAAAAAAATCTGCTGATCCCATAGTTCCCAGTGTCCTTGAGCTGCTCCCCACTACAAGAAGCCCAGTGATATTTGTCTCCCATATGCAATGTCAATGTATGGAGTGAGGTCAGGAGGGATCCTTCACCTGGGTCAGTACCAAGCTCACCTGCTATGGGACCTGGTAGTAGTCAGAGACAGAGGTGCTTGGACCATCTACAGGAGGGTCCATGTGAGTTTGGGGAGGGTCACACAACACAGAAGCAGTGAGGCTCCTAGTCACCGGACGAGCCAAATCCATCCTGATGTTCGGTGATAGATGGGTGCCCCACCAAATGACCCTCATCACGCTGGTTCTGTTCCCTACTGTTTTAACAGGTGCTTCAGACCTCTCACTGCAGACTCCAAGGCAGGCTAGCTGCTGGCAGTATTCCCCCCAAAATTAAAACCTAAATATTGTCTTTAGGAGTGCATGGAGGACCTATGTATAGAGAGGGGAAATGCAGTTTCTTGAGCAAAGATTTGTATTAAATCATTAGCCAAGGACCCTTCTTTTAAAAAATGAAAGTTTAGTTATGTTCATTTTTAGTTTTATGTTTGCTGTAATACAGTTCATTTTTAAAATCTTAGATAAAACCTTAAACGCAGAGTGCAGTCCAGGAAATTTTGACAAAATTATTTGGTGAATTTTAAATAAACTTGGCATAATAATCAATGGAAACAAAATACTTGAATTTGCTGTGTTTACACGATTTCCTCTTCCTGACAGGGAAAAATTGAGGAAGCAGTGAATGCATTTGAAGAACTAGTACACAAATACCCACAGAGTCCACGGGCGAGATACGGGAAGGCTCAGGTATTCTAAAATCCTTCTACTTAGAACATTCTTTTTTAATGTCCTTGTTCTATGTGACTGGATTTTTCACCACCTACTATTTGCATTTTCTTTTTTTTCCCTTCTAACATCTATATAGAATCAATTTCTCATATATGTTCATAAAAATAGTGTTTTTAATTAGACAATTATTGCTATTATATACTGTTTGATTTAGTAATATTTTCCTGCTCCCTCTCCATTACAGTTTTTCTCTTATTTTGAAAAGAAAGTGGAGATTAACACTTTTGTCACTGATTTCCTAGCACCCTCGCATCTCATCCTATTTAATTCCCTACATAGTTTTCACTTTAGGTTCCTCAGAGCTTTAAGAATCTCAGTTTTATAGCTAGAAGTTACAACTGTGCTTAGGAAAGACTTTGAAATCTAAAGCTGAATGTACTTTGTTTTCTCTGTGATTTCTTTTTTTTTAAAGATTTATTTATTTATACATACAAGCTGGGGTGCAGGCCAGAGGCATGGGGCAACAAGAGGGTTCACCAGAGACAGAGTGGGGAGCAGAACAGGCAGGTCAGAAATACACTGCTGAGGGGAGCAGCGGGCAAGGCAGGAGAGGTCTGCTGTGCCATATGGGATTCTCCCCGGCTGGGATTCTCCCCGGCTGGGTGTCGAACTCTCATCGCCGCTGCCGACAGCTCCGCAGAGCAGTGCTTAACCGCTGCTCCACCAGGGAGGCCCTTCTCTCTGAATTTTTTCAGCTGGCTTACTTCTTGCCAGCTATCCTCTCCTTTTCTCCATGCACAACACCTCCTTTCTCTCTGGCTTTCTCCACTTCAGCTCTTCATTTCCTGAAGCTTTTCCACATTTCTCTTTAGCTGTAAACTCTCATGTGTCACATACTGGAGTCTTTTTTTAAATTATTATTTGTATGTAGAAGGACTGGGGTGCAGGTCAGAGGTATGGGGGTGAGAAGATTCACCAGAGACAGAGTGGGGAGCTGAACAGGCAAATTTACTGAAATACACTGCCGAGGAGAGCAGCGGGTGAGACAGGAGAGGTCTGCTGCGCCATGTGGGTTAGCCCCCTGGCCAGGGATCGAACTCAGGCAGTAGTGGTGATAGCGCTGAGGCAACACACCAGGAAGGCCCCCTGGGGTCTTTATAGTCAACACTCTCAAGGTCTCTGTCTTTGTGAGTCTTATTTTCCAGTGGAAGATATTTTTGCTTAAAAATTATTTAGTGAAAGCCCACTATGGTCATCTGGCACTTAGTGTTTGGTGTTGTGTTGTATGACCATCAGAGAGGTGTATGCGTTCTTCAAACAGAATTCTCCGTTTTGCTGGTGTAGCAATTCAGGAGGGCAGCTTGGAAGAGGAGCTGGCCCTGCATGTGCAGTCATCAACAAAACATCCAGTGCTTTCATTGTAATGGTGAAGGCAGTGTCAGAGACAGATGAGGAAAATATAAATGCTTGCTAATGAGATGTGCCAAGGAGAGCAAAGAAGAAGCAGAGTAGAGCCACGTGAGGGAGCTGAAATGTTGGATCGGATGGCAGGAAAAGGTCTCACCCAGGAGGTGACATCTGAGCAAAGCGTGCAAAGTTTTTGTACATAAATACATATTTAAAGAATATTATAAGGTGTTAAAAATAACTATATGAAATAATCTTACATAATAATATAGCCCATAAAGAAAAGAAGGCAATGGAATAAGAAACAGACCTATTCAGATTTTTTGGCTTCAGGTGATGTGTTTGAAAGTGACAGGGCAGACAGCATTTTAGACAAGGTGACCAGAAAGGTCTCTTGAGGGAGGTGGCAAGGCTGTGGAAGAAGCTGTCTAGGCAGAGGGAACAGCAGGGGCAAAGGCCATGATGCAGGGCAATAACCTTAGCATAATAAGCTCCAGCACGGAGAGAAGAGTGCAGAGGGAGGGTACAGTGGGACTGGCGGTTGTCCTCACAGATTGAGTCTGTGTGCTGGGAAGCCATGGGAGCCTTTTTGCATGGGTGTGACACCATCTGGTTGGTTCTTTTTCTGTTCTTTTTGTTGTTGTTGATTTTTGTGGGTTTGTTTTTTGTTTTTTTTTTTGTTTGTTTGTTTGTTTTTTTGTAACAATTGTTTTGGTTGCCAGGATTGTGAAAGCAAGAGGAGAAGCCAGAGGACTAAGTAGCCATTGCAAGTTTACTCCAGGTGGAATGACTTAGACTGTGGTCATGGTATGGGGATGGAGAAGTGGGCAGAAGGAGAACTGAAGACACGAATGATGGGTTAGATGTAAAGGTCAGAGAAAGAAAGGATCCTGGGCTTTTGGTTTCGCCAACTGAGGAGCAGATAGTGGTAGTTACTGACTGGGAAGACTAATACAGGAACTGGTTGGGGAAAAGCACATTCGAGAGTTTACTTTTGGTTCTGCTAATTAGAACCAAATGTCAAATGATGTCTATTAGATGTTCAAGTAGACATTGTCAGGTAGATCATTAGTTTGTGGAGTCTGGGCCTCAGAGCACAAGCCAGGGCTGCTCTGCAAATATGTCAGACCGTACAGCTCCTGCAGCCCTGCCTAGGGAGGGGGTGTGGGTATGAGATCATCAGCCCTGTTGGGAAACAATAGATGCACAGCTCCAGAGAATTTTCAGACCAAGAAGAAGCTGACAGCACCCCTTTGAGGGGGTCAGCGCAGTCACTGGTGAATGACACACAGAAACTAACACGTCTATAAATAAAGCAAGTGTGTTTGGCTCTGAACTCAAAGTGGCAACCACTTGAGAGGCAGATGCTCCCAATCTTCCTAGCTCCCCATTAAAACCTAATCATGAAATTTTTATTAAGTTTTAATGAATTAAATTGTGAAAAATTAATGCTAATAAATTCCCCTTACACATGGCACAGACTGGGATTAGCAGACAATATGTTGATCATCTTTGTCAGTTGTCCCCCCAAACTGCTAAATTCGGCTGCCCCTAAGTGGGAGAGAATGTTTGTGACCAAAAGAGCATGCCTGTTCCAGTAAGTGATATGCTTTGGAACTGCTATTGCCAGTCACTTAATTAAGGAAAGCATATTACCTAAAGAGAATAATGATTGATGAAAATGCTAATTTGGTTATGGCAAACATGTTTTCTGCTTTAGAGTTTTATGTGTGATATTAATTGTGGGTACCAAAGTTGAACGAAATGTACTACTTTTTGCATATGGTGATCGCTGTGTTTATACCCTCATTTGATAGTAAGGATGTGAAATTTATGCCTCAGGCATTATTTTATTTCATCTCTAAACTGTTATGCCGTAAGGTGTTGTTGATATAAATGTTAATGTGGCATAAACCAAAATTTAGGCATGATAAATTAAATTTTAATAGAGCAATTTAAAAGAAATTTTAAATTCATAGTTTTAAAATAAGAACTGAACAGATGAATTTTATAGGGTGGAGTAGTGGTGACTTTTTAATTCTGTTTGCAGATGAAACTACTTTGGAATATCCCAACAAACGAAATATTCAGCAACATTAAGTTCAATGCAAACAATAGTATCTATTATTTCTAAAGTAACACTGGTACTTATTTGTTGGATCACTGCAAAAATCAATTTTGATTGAGTTCTCTGAACATCAGACACAAAATCTTGAATTATAAACTCATTCACTTTATTATCTTATACAAGACATTAATGTCTCTGAGGCAGAAAATGATACATATCTCAGGAAAGTCGGATAGTGAATTAGGTTGAGTCATGAAAAGACTGTGATGCTGACATCGTGTAACCAATGTTCAGTTTTAGCTCAGCGCACTTTACCTTTACATATGCTAAACCAATAAAAATCAATCTGGACACTTTTTATTTTCAAGGCAAATCCATTCATTTTCATTCAAAAGATCTTTAAAGAATTTATGTGCCATTTTAATACTGATGTTTTCCTAATTCTGGAAGTTGTAAGACATTTGCACTTCATTAAAATGAAGAACCTTGGGGCACGGACAGAGGAGAGTGGAAAAGACATATAGATGATACATTTTTTTCTTCCAAATTGAGTTTAAAGATATTTATTCCTCTCTGTATAAAGGAGGATTATCTTGGAAGGCATTTGTCCTTGCCTTAACATTGAAGAGACTCTTTCAGGATTGATGTGGTAGCTTGAGGAGGCTACTAAATTAACAAGCAGATATACTGGTCTCAAAAAGAGTCTGTCAGGTTCGGAACTCTGTCATTCTATGAAGACCATGTTTTGGGGATTTAACTCATGACAGCCAAACTCATCAGAAATTGATTCCTACACGGAAAAGCCAGCCTCTGACTACATGGAGGGCCATTCAGGAATGATAACAGGGGTCCTGGCACTGGATTTTCTCTCCTGGTGGATGTTCTATTCTGAAGGACATTTACAGATTTGAAGAGGCAGTTGTATGTCCTGAAACTTTTTTAAATACAGCAAGGGAGGATTGCTCTTTTCTTATCTAGATGTTTTTGTCCCGTCAATTTCCTTTCTTTCATAAATCCGTCCACTTCTCTCTGTCACCACTGCTTCAGTTCTAACACTCATCACTTTGGGAAACTTAGCTGAATCTGTCCCTATCAACAAGTTATTTTTACAGGTGTTATTTTCTGAAAAAGCTTCCCACAGCCAATGTATTCATTTGTACTGATTCTAAAATTTTCATTTTGGGGTAGCGGAGGAAGGGATTGTTTTCTTACGATCTCTTCATAGGTGGAGTTTGCTTTATTTTGCAGGCAACTTTATAATAACTTCAGCACACAGTTTACTTTAACAAGGTAAACAGGTTTCACAAGGATATTCTGATAAAACATTATATGTGCTGCTTTCAGCATCTAACTAGTATCATTTTTCCACAAAGGATAATTTTCAAATTGCAGTCTACTAAATCTGATGAGATTTTGGTGACCATTTTACACATTCTTCTGTCTTACCTGTGGTATTTCACTCCTCACTCTCAACCTCTAGCTAAGAATCTTGCTCATTTCACTGAGAAAATAGATAGTTCCAAAGAGAACTTCAATAGGACCCCCCTACCTTCCTCACAGCCTCTTACATCTGCTCCCCTCTGGCCTGCCCTCCCTCCTGTGAGCATAGGTGAAGTCTCCTGTGCCCTCTCCTGCCCCCTCTCACCTGCTTGAGGGCATCCCTCTACTTTCTGTGCCCCTGCTGCGTCATCAGATTTCCCTTCTCTGCTGTCACATGCCGTAATATTCAGCCCTTTCCTCTGCGTTCCCCTCCCCTCCTGGCCCATTTCTAGGCTCCGTTTCACAGTGAAACTCATTCAGCTAGCTGTCTCCACCTCCTTTCTTCCTATTTCCTCCTGCAGCTGTTTCCTCCACTTCTAGGTCCCAGCCATCCCACAGACAGGGCCTGGCTCCAGCAGAGGGCTAAGGGCCCAGCCGCGCTGATGTCAGCTCTGACTGCCAGTTCTGACAGCGCTTTCGCACCACTGCGCGCTCTCTACATCCCTTTTTTCAGTAGGCCTCCAAAACACCACTTCCTTGTTATTCTCTTCTCCCTCATTCTCCATTCATTTTGCTAATTCTGCCCTGTCATTCTGACCTCTAATAACCTAGAAACTTTTCATTCTTTAGTGTTCTTTCTTGGGCTTCTTCTTTATTCTGTCCACACTCACAACTGTTTCTAGCTTCTCATTTTTCAATCTCGCCCCTATCTTTGACCTTCCCCAATGTATGTCTCTAACTCTGACCTTTCTCCTGAACCCCAGATACCTATACGCACCTTCCTATCCAAAATCCCCACTTGGAATTGGCATTCGGGTTTAATAGGTCCAAAACTGAACTCCTGATTTCATATCCCTACAAACCTACTTCTGCACAGAGTGGCAGTTCTAGTTGAAAATGTCTTCAGTCAGAAAGTTTGAATTCATCCCTGATTTCTCTCTCCTTTTCTCTCACATCCTACATTCAGATCATCAACAAATCTTTTAGCACTCATTTTGAAACTATATCTCTAATCCAACCATTTTTTATCGCCTAATTATAACTGCCCTACTCCAGACCTCCAGCACTTCTTGTCTGGAATCCTGCTGGAGCATTCAGTGGGTTCTCTGCTTCTTCCCTCCCCCAAGGTCTGCTCTCCATACAGCTTCCAGTGTGATCCTTTCAACACATACATCAGATGATGTCAAGAACACCTCGTCTCTTCCCTGCTCACTTAGTGTGTAATAGAATGGGCGGTAGCTTGCCAGGGTCACCACCACCTGATGCCCCCATCGCTCTCCTTCTCATTCCTCTCCACCATGCCAGGCTTTCCTCTATTCCTCACTTCCATCCCAGGGGTCTTGCTCTTGCTGTCCTCTCTGCCTGGAGCTTCTTCCCCTGATATCCTCATGCCTTGCTTCCTCTCCTTCATTCAAGCTCTCCCTGATCACCCTGACTCAGCTGGCATTCTTCCTGCCACCCCACCCTGGCACTTTTTTTTTTTTATTTAAAGATTACTTATTTTTGCATACAAGCTGGGGTACAGGCCAGAGGCATGGGGCAGCGAGAGGGTTCGCCAGAGACAGAGCGGGGAGCAGAACAGGCAGATCAACTGAAATACACTGCTGAGGGGAGCAGCGGGCGAGGCAGGAGAGGTCTGCTGCGCCAAGTGGGAATCTCCCCGGCCAGGCGTGAAACTTGCGTTGCCGCTGCCGACAGCTCTACAGCGCAGTGCTTAACCGCTGCGCCACCAGGGAGGCCCCCCCGCCCTGGTACTTCTGAGCCTGCTTTGATTTATCCACAGCACTGATAACCATCATGCACACGATCTTTCACGTGCACCTTGTCCTTCATTCCTTTTTAGAATGAAACAAAATGCAAAAGTGACTTTGTAGGGTTCAATTTGCCTGCCATATGCATAGAACAGATGAATGAACCCAGGAATAAGCTAGTGAAAGAATGAGGATTATGGACTAGAGTCCTGTTTATGTACTGTTAACATATAACCCGATATGAATCTCTGCCGGTCCTTGCATATATTAGTCTTGCTTTTGTGATATTCTTTATCACCTTAATAGCTAACTCTCCCTCATATTATTAAAATAGCATGGTCATTTCCTTTCCTTTGATTTTTGTTTTTTCTTGATAAAGAGACATTTTCAATATGTCTTGAATTCATTTTAAAACACACACAAGGGCCTCCCTGGTGGCACAGCGGTTGAGCGCTGCGCTGTGGAGCTCTCAGCGGCGCGTGATGCGAGTTCTACCCCCAGCCGGGGAGAATCCCACATGGTGCGGCAGACCTCTCCTGCCTCGCCCGCTGCTCCCCTCAGCAGTGTATTTCTGATCTGCCTGTTCTGCTCCCCACTCTGTCTCTGGTGAACCCTCTCGCCGCCCCATGCCTCTGGCCTGTACCCCAGCTTGTATGTATAAATAAATAAATCTTAAAAAAAAAAACACACACAAAGTTAAATTTTCATAAATATTTTGGGAGATTATGAATGGAGCTTGTCATGGGATATTTATCCAGTGTGGGGACTTCCTCTAGTGTGAAGATGACTTAGCTGAGAAGAGGAGGAGCAATGAAGTCCTGCGCAAGGCCATCGAGACCTACCAAGAGGTGGCCAGCCTGCCCGATGTCCCCGCCAACCTGATAAAGCTAAGTTTGAAGCGGCGGTCAGAAAGACAGCAATTTCTAGGTAGGCTGGGATAAGGGTGAATTCAACGGCATATGCGATGCCCTTATAAAGGGAGCCTGAGGGCTGTGTGTACTCTTAGGAGAATTTAGTTGCAAGAGAGTTAGTCCAAGTTTTGTTTTTTAAAGATTTTATTTTGTTTATTTATACACAGAAGAACTGGGGTGTAGGCCAGAGGTGCAGATGGTGAGAGGATTCACCAGAGACAGAACAGACAGATCTATTGAAATACACTGCTGAGGGGTACAGCAGACGAGGCAGGAGAGATCTGCTGCACCATATGGGTTAGCTCCCTTGCTGGGGATCGAACTCATGCTTCAGTGGCCGGGAATAGCTTGATAGTGCTGAGACTTAACCCCTGTGCCACCAGGGAGGCCCTAATCCAAGTTTTATGGATCAGGTCATTTACATGATTGTGTCTTAGACTGAAATAGCAATACTAACCTTAACAATTGCAAAGATGTAGATGGCACTTTTACCACCTTCCCACTTCTCCTTCCTCCATTTTAAAGGTGAGATAAACTGTTGTTAAGAGGTTGGAGAGTTTGCCTAAGGTATCATAGCTAATTAAATTAATGGGTCTGGAACCAAAAATTCTTCCTGTCGATTCTTTTCTCTCTTAACTGTAGCAAACTGATTCATGGAGGTGGAAAGTATCTGTGGGACAGTTTCTATTGAGAAATGTTGGGAGTCCCAGGCACTAAACATTTAACCTTTAAGTTGTGACTCTATACCAAGGAAAATGATAGAGAATTTTTAATCGCTAAGTAAATTTACAAAAGCTTTGAAAAGAGCAGCATAAAGCATCCTCTCTGATTGACTCTGGTTCCCAGTACAAAAAGCAATAAGTCAAGTTCTAACCTAACTTCACTATAGCCAGATTTGTGATTCTGCCCTGCCTCTTCGCCTGCCCCAAGCATATTATCAGTAAACTATGAGGGACGCATGTAGGCCATGTAATTACTAAGGATGGCTAAACAGGCAAATTACTGATACAGTTACCAGGCGGGTGAGGGGTACTCTGGGACCCCCAAACCTGCCTGTTCTAAATGGGTTCTGCATCCTTCACAGCATCCTCCATACTCTAGTGCATAAGCCCTTCAATGGACAGGAACTTTAATACAATTAATGTGCAATAAAGAGAAGAAAAAGAGAAAGAATAAAATTACCAAATAAAGCACTCGAAATTACCCATTCCCTTGTGGGTAAGTTGCCCAGCCAAACAGGATTGGCCCAAAGCAGGGCCACTGAGGTCCAAAAGCCTGCTACAAGTCTAAGGCACTTCTGGTGGGGACCCATAAGAAGAGGGAAGAAGGGGCCAGACAGGTCTGTTTGGAAAAGAGCATAATCAAAACCTAAGTCAAGCTAAAGGCTGCCATTGTCAGCCTCCCCATTGGTCTCTCACCCACATCTCTGTCTCTTTCAAGTGTCTCTTTCCAAGATCCCAAATCCCTGGTACAAGTCCAAGGCTCAGCAAACAGCTTCTTCAAATGTCTCTCTGTTCCATATGCCTCCTCCAGGTCTTCTTCCTCATCTCTTCCTGTCTCTGCTTCTCCTCAGCCAGGACTTGTCTCTCTTAGTCCTTCTCTCCATTTTTTTCTAGCTTCACTTCCCTGCCCAACTTTACCCTTCTTCAGGGTTGGGTAGGGAACCTGGAACCTCCCCTTTCCCTGGGGACCACCCTGTTACAATGTCACTAGGAGAGGGTCATATAATACTCACAGCCAGTAGGGCCTTTTCAATTCATCTGAGAGGTGGAATTAAAGATAGTTGTTTCACTTTGGTAGATTTGTCCATTGGACTTATGTTAATATGGGCCAGCCTGTTCAGGGAAGGAAAAACCCAGACTGCATAAACGGGCCTGAAAAGGCAGAGCAGGGATTCAGTCAAAGACTCTCAGTACTCACCTGGGATGCAAAATCAGAATCATTGTGTTTTTCATGCCTTGGCCTTCAATATGGTTCTGCTTAGCCTTGGTTATTTACTGATTCTGTCTTCAAATTTTTTCATCTTTTGTTTGTCGTGGATTTCTTGAAAGAATCACTACAACATCATTCATCTGATTTCCTGAATTTTTGGCAGCCTCCTAAACTTAGCACCAAGTGCCTCACTTGCCTCCCCCTATTCCCTGCCCAGGAGAAAGACTGTCTGTGGAAAATCTGACCTTCTTCCTCAACAGGATTTGAATATAGTCTTCTCCTCTGAATGAGAATGAAGCCAGTTCACTGGAGGTGGTGCTGTGAGGAGGAAATTAAATGCAGAATATGGTAGTGAAAGTGCCACACAAAATAGGACAGGGACCTGGGGCAGCAGAGAAAGGAAAGAGGTGATAGCAGCCGAGCCCTGGTTATAGTCAACAGGGGAAGTTTAGAAACAGGTAAGTGTGGTCCGAGTGTGGGCAGATGGGAGAAGGAAGGGTATAGACGAATAAGCCAGATGTGTTAGTGAAGGAATGAATGACTAAGCAGACCTCTTCAGATTAGCCAGTCCTGGGGAGCAGGCCATGGGATGAGTGGGTGGTGTTTTATGTCAAATATTTAGTCTGTTGTGGGGCATAAAACTGTTCAATTATTGATGGTTCTATCATACTGTTGGCTAATAAGAGTTTGTGGGCACCTAAACTCTATAGGTGATTCATTCATTTTGCCATGTGTATTAGTCTTATTTTGTACATTTCCACATATATATTTTGTCTTTCCAGTGGTGGGGGTGAAGTAATGACAGTAGGTACTCCCCAGAAATAGAAACATTTCTGTCTGACAGTCTTAACATGCTGGAAGCTAGGGTTTTCCTGATTCCTGTTGTGCAGAGTATCCAGTCGTCCACCAGAGGGCGCCATAATACTGGATGATATCTTACTTGCTCCACCACTGGGTCATTCAGAGACAGACTGCACTTAAAGTGTCATCAGGGGACCTCAGTGCCTCTTCACATTTCATAAAGGATGGTGAACCCTGAAATCCATTGGACTTTTTATTTGTTCTGTAATCATAATTTTAAAGTTAAGCAGAATAAGCCAAAAATCTCTCAGTAAAACAATTTTTACAAGGAATTGGTAAGGAAAACTTTCTTGAAGGAATTTGACATACAAAAAGATAAATATTGATGAATTTAGAAAATTAGAATGTCTTTAAAATATTTACAATTACTCTTATATTCACTATATTCACTGGGAATTATTGATATCATTGAAACTGCATGAGGAAATCCAATTTTAGTCATTGATATGGAAAGGCAGATCTTAGCAGGTTTTCATGCTCTGTTGACTAATTTCTTGTGATTTATAGTCTCAATACAAAGATGTAAACGATCTTTTTTCATTGCTATTGTTTTTTTGTTGTTGGTATCACCAAACCAGGTCATATGAGAGGCTCCCTGCTTACCCTACAGAGATTAGTTCAACTATACCCTGATGATACATCCTTAAAGAACGACCTTGGAGTGGGTTACCTCTTGCTAGGAGATAATGACAGTGCTAAGAAAGTTTATGAAGAGGTAAGAAGTATCACTCTTCCATTAGCCTTGTCAAATTATTTTGAATATGAAGTTCTTTTTTTTTTTTTAAGGTTTTATTTTATTTATACATACAAGCTGGGGTACAGGCCAGAGGCGTGGGGCGGCGAGAGGGTTCACCAGAGACAGAGTGGGGAGCAGAACAGGCAGATCAGAAATACACTGCTGAGGGGAGCAGCGGGTGAGGCAGGAGAGGTCTGCCCCACCATGTGGGATACTCCCCGGCTGGGCGTCGAACTCGGGTCACCGCTGCCGACAGCTCCACAGCGCAGCGCTCAACCGCTGCGCCACCGGGGAGGCCCTGAAGTTCTAATGTTTTTTATGAATTGCATTTAATACACTCAAGCTCAGTCTCTTTATTTTAAATTAAGTTAAATAGACTGTAAATATCATTACAGTTGCCATATTCTAAGTTTTGTTTTCACATGCCTTTTTATCTCCTTGGTCAGCAGGTTTTAAATTTTGGTTAACAATTGCTACATTTAATCCTTCCACTTTTAGTTTTGATATTTTTTTAAAACTTCCTATTGGTTAGTCCACAGACAGGCTTTTTAAAAAATGGCTTGGTGATCAGAAGAGGAAGTCTGTGGACATAAAAACACATAATCTTTTCCTCTTTCCACTAGAAGTTCCGTTTAAAGAGAGACTGAAGAACAGAAGCCTTTGGGGCATGAGCAGTCAACCCTCCCCTTTACAGGCATCGAAGCTTCAATTCTCTGGCAAGGAAGCCTGTAAAAGGATTTCTACCTCATATTGGATGCTTTAATAGATACTTTTTTTAAGTAAAAGTAGCTATAAAATCTAAAAAACTGCAACTCCTTCGAGCAATGGGGTAATTCATTTGGTACAGGATAAACAGGATACCTGATGAACTTGGACGGTGGAAAAGTAAATGCCTCTGGAAAAGAAATATGAACACATTTACTTGTTATTCTTACACTTAGGCCCTTAGGTCAGTGGTTTTCAAATTGGTGTACTTTATAGAAAAACCCTTCTTCTCAGTGGCAGCCAGTATAATTCCTTCTGTTTTTAAAATGCAGTCAAGTGTAGTGATTCCACACTCAGTCCGGGGACTGGGTCCATCACAAAGTGGTGCTTTCCTCACTTTATTTCTGTTGATTAATTGAAGGTTATTGAATTTTAGAGCAGTTGTCTTTTTAGCCTTGCTGTAATTTTCATATTTTCTGAAATAGCAAAAATAAGACCATTAGTTTTTTTTTGTTTTTTTTAAATATAATAGATATTTATTTTTGTTATTCGTATCTTTTACATTATTATGTGTTCCCCGTAAGTTACCCACCACCTGTTCACCCGTGGAGCCATCACCATAGTCCTCTGTGCTCCCCTCTTCCCCCCTCTTGAGCCCTCCCCCTCCCCTTCTTCCCTGCTGAATGTCGCTTTCTTATCTGGCTCCCCTATATTCCTGTTATAAGTGAAACCATTCGATAATTTCTCTTTCTTTCTGGCTTATTTCACTGATCATGATCCCCTCTAGGTCCATCCATGTTGCTGCGAATTGCATGTGTTTGTCTTTTTTGAATGCTGAGTAGTATTCCATTATGTATGTGTACCACATCTTCTTGATCCAGTCATATATTTTTGGGCATTTGGGTTGTTTCCATACCTTAGCTATTGTAAACAGTGCTGCAATAAACATGCGGGTGCATGTATCCTTTCGGATTAGTGATTTTGTGTCTTTTGGGTATATTCCCAGTAGTGGTATTGCTGGAAGACCATTAGTTTTTATAGTGTCTTTAATATCTATGCAGAGTGGATGGATCTTCCAGTGTGGAAATGTGTGCTGTCCACCAAAATGCTTATTCTGGGTCATAAAATGAGTCCATGCGGAATTGTATTTACTAATGGCCACAGCCTCTCAGTTCCCTGTCTTCCAAATGTTGTTTAGGGAAACATGCAACCTGAATCAGGTTGATTCAGAATCAGTGATTCAGGATCATTCGGTTGTAAGACATGTGTATATCAGAGTTCCTGTTACTCTGTCACTGTTAGACACCACAAGGTGGGATTGTGTGACTCGTTCCTTCCTCCTAACTTCCTCACTCCTCTCCTTCATTCCAAAACACATGATTATGTGGTCAATTGTTGACAGAGTGCCAAGCACATTTGAGTTGAGGAAAACATCTGAAAGCCTTCTGATTTTTCTCACCCACTGTGAGTTTGTTCTTCCTGCCTTTGCAAAACCTTCCTTAAATACAGTCATTCTTTTTACTTGATATTAAATCTCGGCTACTTGAAAGCTTTTACTTCACTTTGGAAAATAAATTTACCTGCTGTCGTTTATATATTTGAAATTATAATCTCCTCTGAATAAGCATAACAGGATGTGGAACATCTAAATGATAGCTATATTATGCAATTGAGTGGATTTCTTCTTAAAGTAGCATCAGCAGACTGAAATTAGTGTGGATATTCCCTCCTTTCCCCTCTAGTTAGTGGATTCTCTTTCCTTAGCCGGAGTTTATCCTGCTGTTTTTGTGTCTCCATCAAAGTCACTTTCAGAAAACTGGTTAGTGTCATTTTATGTTTTTCTTCATGTTGATTTTTATTTTAACTTATAAAAACCATTGATATTTCCTTTTATGTTTTTTTCAGCTTTTAGTTTCCATGAAGACTGACTTTTAAATGATCTGATGTACACTGCTTAATTCTGTTGCTTTCAATTCTGAAACTGAGGTGTGCCTCAGTTTCCCTCGATGCTAGCAACACCCCTGTTACCCAGCCAACCACCCATGGCCCAAGCTCCAGCATTGTCCTTTTTCTTCCCTCCTGTCACTCCTCACATCTCCCCCTTCACTGAGTCAATATTTCTGAAAACCCGCACACACTAGCTTGAGAAATGGTAGTTAAGAAACAGAGTATGCCCTCAGGGATCTTACAGTCTGGTACCAAATCCCTCATTTGTGTTAAATTGCCTTTTGAATGTCTCTCAGTTCCCCTCCCAGTTTAACCTAGGCACTCATTATTTCTTGCCTGAACCAGGAACCCCATGCAGGCTTGTTCTCACCATCAACACAAATCACAAATCTGCCCTCCCCCCTCGGCTTCAGCTCTTTTTTGCTCCGCACTGGCTTCAGCTGTGATCTCTAGTCATGTCTGATTGCCTGCCCTTTCGGTCAAGAATGCTCAAGCAAACAGTGTGATATGTATGTTTATGTATCATATGTATATAGGTCGACGTATTAGCGCAGCATGTACATTAACCTATATTAAGTTTTAAGATGAAATGTGTTGAATACATTAAATGGCCAAAAATATCTTTTCACTTTTACTTTTTTACTTTTAGTAATATCAGTGTGCAAGAATATATATAATGATATGATTTTTTAATCTGGTAACGTGTCATATAAGAAATTTGTGCTCAGAGAGAAATGTCAGCTGTGTCACTTATTTAGGGGTGTGTGTGTGCACACACGCGCACACCCACACATGTGCATGTGCACACAGGTGCAAAAAAAGTGTGTAATAGCATTCATATTAACCTCGATCTGTGTATTTTGGAAATCTTATAAAGCCACTTGTTGTCTGAGAGTGTGCTGATTGCAGCTGGTAGATACTTTGCAAATCCACAGCACCCGTGTAAGCTGTGCTAAGTGCAGTAGGAGATGGTAAGGAATTGTGCAGGGAAGGCAGCTCCTTTGACTCCTCCAGTTGCTCGGCACTCCCCCTACCCTAACAGTATACAACATTTGTGTGTACAAATGGGATGTGCAATTGTCCCCCATGCACCTAAGAGGAGAACCCTAGAGCCCATTGCCTACAACTTACATATATATGTTGAAACATTATATTTCAAAGACAAATGCAAATAGAAGCATTTATATTTTTTTCACTCCCCAGTGAGCATGATATTTGTGAATGATGCTAAACAGAAACTTATGTTATCTGCCCTCTCCCCTCTTCTCTTATCTTCGTTCTCCTATCTCCTTTTGTTGTTTCTGGCCCATTATCCCTTTTTTCTTATGCTTTGAATGCATCCTTCCTGATTATCCCTCATCTTTCCTTTCCCTGATGAACTCCATTCATCCCTAAACACCTTTCAGGTCTTGCCCCTGCCATGCCCACACATGGGCTAGGGGTTGCTCCATGCTATATGCATACCTCTTACGTATTGCTGTGGACTCTCACCATGTTGTATTACTAATATCTACTTATGAGTCTATCTCTGTCTCTTAGTTGAGAGTTCCCTGAGAAAATAGAGTTTATTTCATTTATGTTTATATCTCTAGAGTCTGGAAGAGCTCTGTAAATGAATACATTTGCTAATTACTTAAGATGGGTGTGTGGTTGCAGAAGACAGAAATACCATCTGTGTAGCTGCAGTAATTATAATAAACCGTTCATAGTTATGCTGACAGAAACATGATCAGCCTCAATTCAGCTCCAGAGGTATTACTGCACTCTTGCTCAGCTTCTTGTTCTGTAACAGGTGCTGTGGAAGGTGCAGAGGAAGCAGAGTCTATGCTTTCAGATATCTACTTAGGAAGAAAATTCTGGCATGTACTCAACCCTTTCTTTGGTTAGAGCAGATTTCCCGAAGACCTGTCATGCACTTGGCACTGTTCCAAACTCCTGGGATCAGTGCAGCAGACAAAATCCCTGTGGAGCTTACATCAGAGCAAGGGAACTCAAAAACATAGTAAGTCAAATGATGATGAGTGCTATGAGGGAAGAGGAAGAATCAGGATAAAGAAGTTAGAGAGCAACTAGTGGCAGAGGGGTCTTTTTTATAGCAGGTGATCATGGGTGGCTGCACAGAGGTGGTGATCTTTGAACAAGGACTTCATGGAGGTAAGGGGCTAGCCATTTGGATGTCTAGGAGCAAAGTGTTTGACGTACAGGAGTACTGTACATGCAGAGGTCCTGCACGAGGTGCCTTTGGCTTGCTGTGCAGCAGCAAAGAGGCCAGGGTGGTGGGAGGTGGGTTGGAGAGAAAGTAGAAAGGTAGAGAGGCCCAGCTCAAGGTAGACTTTGAGGTGATTCCTAGAACCTGGTCTTTATTTATTTTTTTTAACATGATTTTTTTTTTTTAATTGAGGTAACATTGGTTTACTGTTACAGCAATTTTTTAGAGAAACCAGAAGGCACTCAGAGAGGTAGAGAGAGAGAGATTTATTTGTTACACTGGTGGGTTCGGTGGGATAGCTCCCAAAAGACTGAGCCTGGAATAGCAGGAATGGTAAGGTTTTATAGAGTTTATATGCAGAAACTTTCTCTGCCGGAGCGCCAACTGGCAGCGTGGGCTATGAGGTAGCTTTGCCAGTTTGAGTTTATCAGGAACCTTTTAGAACACCAGAAGCTGGTCATGAGGACCGCGACCATTATTTTAGGCAAGTTGTCCAGCAGCCTTAGTAACTTCCCACTTCATTAAAACACTATATACCGTTTAGAGGTATATAGAGGCACCCGCTTCGGCCATCACCACACCATCCCCACCACCAAGACATCCAAGGTCCACTACCATAGTCCATTGTGCTCCCTGCTCACTTTGCTCTGCATTTGCAGCCTCAATTCTACAGTCAGATTTCTAAGGTTTTTTATTGGTTTGCTTTAGTTGATCCTTTTTCTTTTTTCTTTTGTTTGTTTGTTTGTTTGTTTTTTACATCATTGTTAATTTTTGGACAGTATTTGATTCCTCCCCTCAGGTGTAGTCTTTGTCATTTTCCCACCCATGCTCCATCACCACAGTCCCTTGTGCTCTTCCCTCCCCTGTTTTGATTCCTCCCTTTTCCCCTCCCCTGCTGTGTACCTCAAATCTATGGTCAGCTTACAAGTTTTGTCTTTTTCCTGACCCTTTATATTCTGCATGCAAGTGAAACCATCTGATATTTATATTTTTCCTTCTGACTTATTTCACTTAGTATAACTCCTTCCAGCTCCATCCATTTTGCCACAAATGGAGTGAGTTTATCTTTTTGATTGCTGAATAGTATTCCATTGCGTATATGTACCACATCTTCTTGATCCAGTCATCTTATTTGGGGGCATTTAGATTGTTTCCATATCTTGGCTATTGTAAATAGTGCTGCAATGAACATAGGAGTGCAGGTTTCTTTCAGTTTAGTGTTTTTGTGTCCTTTGGGTGGATTCCTAGAGGTGGAATCACTGGGTCACATGGTATATCCATTTTTAGTGTTTTGAAGAACTTCCACACAGCTTTCCATAGTGGCTGGAACAGTTTGCATTCCCACCAGCAGTGTAAAAATAAAGTACCTGGTCTTTTGTTCTGAGTGATCTGGGACCCATTTGGGTTTTGAACAGAGGAGAGATGAGCTATGGCCTCTCCTCTAGGATTTAATGAGTCTATTCAGGTCCCCATGTGGAGAATGTGCTACAAGTGCAGAAGATATGCAATTAGTGGCAATGGAGAGGTGATATGACATGGACAGGTGGCAGCTGAGAAGGATGTGATGGGAGTATGATTCAGAATCTGTTTTTTTTAAGACTGACTTATTTATGCATACAAGAGCTGGGGAACAGGCCGGAAGTGGGGTTGGGGAGCGGATTCACCAGAGACAGGGTGGGAAGCAGAACTGGCAGACCTACTGGAATATACTGCTGAGGGGAGCAGTGGTCGAGACTGGAGAGGTCTGCTGCACTATGTGGAAAGCTCCCTGGCCAGGGATCGAACTCATGCTGCAGTGGCTGCCAATAGCCTCATTGGCTGAGACTTAACCCCTTGCACCACCAGGGAGGCCCTCAGAATCTATTTTGAAGGTAGTGTTGGCTGGATGTGCTAATGGGTGAGATGTAGGAGTGGACACAAGCTGGAAAATGCTTAAGTATCAGCCAGATGTTCTACGGACTAATCAAGGGGTCTCTTCTGGCTGGCACACTTGCCCCTTCTGTATAAGGAACCCACGGTAGCTGTGACTCTCCGTTCCTTCTCAGATTCAGGGATGAAGATTAGCTACAGCATATTCATCTTCCCTCTACCTGTCCTGGACTCAAACCTTCATTGTTCTTTTATTTTGTAAACTAGTTTTTCTAAACAGTTTCACAAGTTGAATATTGTTTTGCTTTCTCTGTGCTAATATTCAATTATAGGAAATTTGTGTAATTTATCTGTAGTCATAATAAAGGCATGTGATAATAAACAATGATTTGATTTATTTTAACTGTTTACCTGGTTTTATCACAGAATACTGGATTTACTCACCATTTTATTCTTAGTCCTTAAAGCAGTCTGGGCATGCAGAAATTTGTGTGGAATGAATAGATTGTGATGTATTACCAATGCAAATCTAAATTTTCTCTTAGATAATTTGTAAACAATAAATGTGTGTGTGTGTGTGTGTGTGTGTGTGTGTGTGTGTGTGTAGAGAGAGAGAGAGAGAGATGTATAATACCATTCGGACTTGAGATAAAGTATAGCAAATTTAAAGCACTTTTCCCCTGATCACTAAAAATGTATTGAAGTCCTATTAGTTTTGTCAGATGCTTTGTTGATTTGCATTGCTAAAATAGTGTTTTAATGGTCATTGCCTTTTCATTCACTGCTTTATTCTTGAAGAATTAATGTCTATATGAAAACATTTTGAGTCAAGGGTAAATGAGGTCATTTAACCCTAGTATATTGCAATGAGATAAAACACTGTAGTGATTTAAGCTATAATGTCATCATTCAATCCAAGTACAGCAAAGCTAATTAAAATCTGTTGTGACAGTCATTTGTAGATTTTGTAGTCAATCACAATAACTTTTGTTCTCTTTGGGTTTAGGTTCTAAATGTGACACCTGATGATGGCTTTGCTAAAGTGCATTATGGCTTTATCCTGAAGGCACAGAACAAGATTGCTGAGAGCATTCCCTATTTAAAGGTAACTGTCCCTGCCCTTTCTCTTTTTTCATAGTTGGGGTCCTCTGAGTCATTTGGACACCCTTGGTTATGCATTGTGATTGATTGGCATGCCCTGCTGTGCCTTTTCATCATCAAAATGTGTACCCTCTGACCGTGACAGTCACAGGCGGTGTGGCCTTCTCGGTAATTGAGTCCCAGGTGTCAAAATACCAACCATTTGAGCAGACTATTGGAAAAAGACTTTATGAAGGAATTCTGAAAACTGCAGGTGTTACTAGTTTTTATGTAATGACAGATATGGACAAAAAGTACTGATAGACTATTTAAAAATATGACAATGCATTAGATGTTCCTTTTACAATTTAATTATACACTGAGTCGACTTCACACCAGGACTAGCCAACCTATAAGCTATAAGATAACAAATGTAAACTAAGTAAGTCAAACCTCAAAAAGCCAGATAGCTCAAAAAATTCAGATTACGATGTGCCACCTTTTTTCTTCTATCTAGTCGAATCCTTGTCACTTCACTGGAATCACATTTTTTTTATGCCATGGCTGTGCAACAGAACTTTCTGCCACAGTGGAAATGTTCTTTATGTGTACTCTCCAATATGCAGCCACTGTGGCCATTGAACCCCTGACATGGGGCTAGTATGACTGATGAACTGAATCTTTAATTTGAATTTGAATTACTTTGAATTTAAATAGTAACAGGTAGCTTGCAGCCACCATATTGAACAGGTAGCTGATTAATTCCTGTGCACTTGTTTTAAAGTTGCAGTGTATTACACTTTTGTGATTGCTTTCTTATCCACAGAGTGCAAATAGCAGCCTATTTATTGCAAATAACTTACATATTTTATTTGGGCAGCACAGTTCTGTTAAAGACAATTTTGGTTGCTTGCATTAGTAGAGAATCTCAACATTTTAAATAATCATGCAAGTTTCTGGTTTTTCTTGAAAGATCGTATCTAACCCACATCCCAACGCAAGGAGCTGAGCTGTGGTGTCCACTTGAGGTGGGCGTGATCCCTAGTCTTGGTGTTGCTGGGTCTCTGCAGTCTTTCATATGTCCTGCCACACACTGTGGGAATGTGGGTTACTCTGACTTTAAGTGTTCCCCTTAACATTTCCTTTAAATAATAAGGACTTAAGAAGGACCTACTAGTACTCTCCCTCCCTACAGATGGGAAAACAGAGGGCTGTTTAGTTTCCAGCAAGAACATTTGACTGTTAGTCAAGAGCCCTGATAAACCTCTCCTACTTTCTTGAATGTTCCTGCTTCTTTTGTTCCTTGCTGCTTTTTTCCAGAAGTGGGCAAATAAAATTTCTTCTCAATGAAAGATAATGGACTTCTTGTGAAGAGGCCTCAAAGATACAGATTTTTTAGAAATAATTCCTTGACATTTAAATATTTTACTTTTGTGTGGGAACTATTTAGTTCTATTTTAGTTCTTATGTGGGAGATTGAGGTACAGATCAGCTAAATGTTTTAAAATAGGATTTGTTTAATAACAATTACATTTTCCAAGATTCCAGCTGGCTTTAATCCTACTAGGTTTTATAAAGAGTTTGTGACAAGGTGAGGATTTATTTGTTTTGAGTAGAAAAAAGTGTTACTTGCAGTTGGGTCTCTATCACTTCAAACATCTTATAAGCAACTAAACATTTTGATTGAAGAATAAAACCCCTAGATGACATATGGGCAGATTTGGAGAGCAAAATAAATGTGATTAATACCCAGCCAAAGAAATTCTATGGGATATTGGAATATGAATTGTTCCCACAGAGACGATTTACAAAGCATCACACTAATTTTATGGGTTCTTATGTTGTTAATTAATGATAAATGCATTGTTAAATTTAACTTTATGAACTTTTGGTTTTACAGTGTAAATGTTGACCAATAACCTAATTGCCAGACCTTAATACTGACATGAATTATTTCTGGTCCTCAGATTTTTCTGTGGTATATAAAAATTAAGGAAATCATTGAATGAAATCTGGCACTTAATCTTTCATAAATACTAACACTCTTCTTCCCATAGGAAGGAATAGAATCTGGAGATCCTGGCACTGATGATGGGAGATTTTATTTCCACCTGGGGGATGCCATGCAAAGAGTTGGGAACAAAGAGGTAATGAGTTTGTGAACTTGTCCTTTCTAACAAAGGATAGAGTGTGTGCTGGAGGAGGGGAGAGAATTATTTCCAGGAGGTTAAAATTGAAAAAATATTTGGGCATAAGATTTTGAAGGTGGTGGTTGAGACTGTGTAACTATTTAAATTGTATTTTGAAACATTTCAACAACTCCTACTTAATCCTATGAATAGTTTCTAAAATTTTAATTTTATAATTACATTCAAGAAAGTAGCTGAGTAATCGTAAGAGTAGCCTATAAATTAGTGTGCATATCAGCATGTATGTGCGTATATCTCTGTGTATTTTAAAAATATTTTTAAACTATGAAGTGAAGAGTTGTCTCTCAGATTGTGGCAATGTGTTAGAAATATTTTAATGGTTTGTCTAGATTTTTATTTTGGATTTTTTAGAATGAAGTCTTTATCCAACTGCTTCCTAAACACAATGAACCCAGTGGTTAACTGTGTAAAGTAACTTCTGAAATATTTACTATCAAGCTTAAGATGAATACCTGTAGCCATAGTAATGACAGTAATTGACACAGAAAATGTAGTAACTAAAATTAGTTGTTTTCTTTATGATTATTACATTTTTTCTGAGTGCCATCTTCTTTAAACATAACATTCGGTCATTAATCATCACATCATATACTATAAATTCCCAGACTCTCACAATCCATCATGGTTTGCAGGAAATAGCTGGGCAGCGAATTTCACCTTTCACATCCTGCATCATCACAGGGTTCTGGCCTGGAATCCCATATAGTCAGGGGATGGGAGTGTGAGCTGTGACCAGAATCTTTGCAACCATTTCATTCCCTCTATGTAATAAGGTGACGTCTAGGGAGAACACAGCTTCAGGTTTCTAAAATTAAAGACATGGGTGTTCAGAGAAGCAAGGTGGTTTTGTGATGGGATAAGGCCAGCTAGAGAGACAGACCAATTTAGGATAATAGAGATTTGGATGATTGACAGCATTTTCTTTGTATGTTTCCATGTGTCTGTACCTTTCCTCTTTTAACCTAATGGTCAATTGAAATAGATTGAGATGTTAGACATAAAAAAAAGAGAAGGGAGAAGAAATTGCTGATTAGTAGTTATATTTGTGTCCTTTCATTCTTTTAGATGTAAATGCCTGGTATACGTCCTTTGAATCAGAGGGATAAGAAAGATTTTTCTACCGTATCTAATACTGGATAAATGTTCATGTCTGATTGCCATAAATGTTATTGTCACTAATTAATGTACCTTTGAACACTTCAGGGTCCAGGGCAAAAACAGATAAAAGGAGTCTATGATTTATTCTTACATCTCAGATTAAAACAGCCTTAACTTCAAGGACAAGGATTTCATTAAACACTTGTTAAGGACTTGAGATTTAAACCTATGGGACTGTTCTATCAGCTTAATTATCATTAATATGCAAACAATGCCACAGTTCTTGAATTTAAAAAGTTCACAGGGATTTATCCTTTCAGGAGAACAAACCATGCCTGTAGAAAGCCTCGTGCTAATAGTCTTGACATGAGGTGTTGAGACTGAGTTGACTGTCATGCTCTGAGTTTCTCTGTCGAGTAGCAATCATCCTTCATGTTCTTGTACGTGGAACTCTATTCCAGGCCCTGAAAGACAAATAAACCCTCAATTTCTGTGCTGCAGAGGCAAAAAGTAAAATCACTTATGAGGACGTTTTTCATTAAAATGGGTTTGTATGGACAGGAAGAGGAAGGAAGACAAACCCTGATAGTCTGGTAACAGTTCAGCTTCAGCTGTTCCCAGTATTTCCCAGTCTCTCAAATCCACATTCTAGCACTTGTCTTCTACTCCAAATCCAGATTCCTGTGTCTGCTGCCTGCTTAGTGTCCCCAGGTGGTGTCAGAGACAATTCACTTGTTCTCCTCTAACCCTTTTTTTCCTGGGTTCTTTCTCTCATTTGATGATAATTAGCCACTTCCCAGGATCAAAATTCAATTCAAGTCCATGTTAGCTCCTCTTTCTCCTCCTACCAGCTGCCTCTTCACCAAGATCAGTTCAGGGCCATGTTCTGGAAAGTCGCTTCCTCAGTTCTTGGCTTGCATCTCCCCTCCCCTCCTGCTCAGCCAGGGTTGTAACCCCAGCTTCTGTTACCCTCCCCCTCCATGATGGCTGCAGAAGCCTGCCAGTTTCTTGCTTAGTCTTACTTTCTTCAGGGCCCTCCTATGCTCAAACCTCCAACACTGCTACGTAAAAACGAAGTCCTACTTCTGAGTGATGCACTCACAGCTCTCCACAGACTGTTGCGGACTTTCCTTCTCAATAGCAGTGTTTATTGTGCCCCTCTTTGCACCATGCTCTGGGCTGAACAGACTGTAGCTAAGACTGCATGTGACAGGCCATTCCAAACATGTGGCTGGGCTTTCTGTGTTGTAATATTTAGATGTGTCATTTCTATGTTTTGTGTGTGTGTGTGTGTGTGTGTGTGTGTGTGTGTGTGTGTGTGTGTGTGTATAGATTGTATCTGGCAATAATCTGAAGTATGGTAGATATGGCTATAAAACACATTTAAGAAGGTGTCCTGTTTTAGTGTTCCTACTTGGAAGTATAAAAGGGAAACAGCAAAGAGGAAATTTTCACAGAATTCTAGCAGCTTTTATTGTAAGAGGGTTTAAATGTAAAAATCAACCCAAGAATCAGACTGAATTCATTGGGTCCTCTGTACATTGAAGATGAGTTCTTTTGAATTCCTTATATATTAGTGTGAAGTTTTGTCTCTCTAAAAGTTAAATGTTAGAGAGCTACAAAATTAAAGATCCAGTTTGATATAATAGCATAAGTTTGAGTGTCAGAAAGTATTGCGTCGGCAATACCACACTGATACACACAAGTCTTGACGCAGGCTATACAATGTGTTACAGGACAGGGAGAGAGGCACCCCCAAAACCCCCAGACCTGCCCTGTTCTAAATAGTTTCTGCCATCCGCCACATCAGTATAAAACATATAGGACCTTTTGTGGAAAGAAACTTTAATACAATTAGAAAAGACAGAGAAGACAAAGAATATAGTATCTAAGTCAAGCATCCAATGTTATCCAACTCCTCGTGGGTAAAAGTCCACCCAAATAGGATTGGTCCAAAGCAAGTCTCAAAAGCCTGCCACAAATATAAAACAGCTTTTGACAGGGACCCATAGAAAAGGCTCAGAAACAGCCAGACATTTCTTGGAGGAACCAAAACACCCCTCGGCAGGGACCCATACAAAAGGGTCAGAAACAGCCAGACAATTCTGGAAGTTAAAGAGCAAAATCAAAATCCAGATGAACATTTTCATAGTTAATCTCCCCACGGGCGTCTCACCCACATCTGTCTCAATCAGTCCAGACCAGTGCAGCTTCTTTACAATCTCTCTGCTCCATGTGTCTCCTCCTGGCCTTCCATCCTTCTTCCTTACCCTCCTATCTTCTGTTCTTCAGTGTGTAGCCTATCCTATCTCTGTGTGTATCCTATCTCTCTTCTCCAGCTTGTCATATTCTGCTCAGTTCCACCCTACCTTGAGTGTGACAGGGAACCTGGGACACACCCTTTTTCCTGGGGACCACCCTGTTACGAATGCAGGATGCTGCTGAAGAGCAAGACCTGGCCTTTTTATTGACAGAGAAGAGTGGGTCAAACTGAACACTGGATTTTGACTTTAGGGAGAGTGAGTCCATGATACACACCTGACTCCCTCCCACCATGGCTCCAATTTTATTAACAAGGCGGTTCACTGACCAGTCCCTGAGGGCAAAGCAGATCAGTCATTGGCCCCTCCCCTCCCAGTCCTGATTGTACCTTAGGCTATATTCCTGTTGCCCCAGGGCGATCAAGCTTCTTATCTTGTGGAACTTGAAAGGAGCCTTGTATGCTACACCCACAAGAAGACCTTATAAATAGTTTTAAAATGCCATTGTAAGTAAAGTGACTTGTCCAGGCATCCAACATGGTAATGTTAAGGCTAAGACTAAAATCTAAGACTACTAATTCATGAATTAGGGCTTTAAGGTTTGCTGTTTTGGTAGTCCTTAATAATTTTTATCTCACTATTCTGGCTATATCTAGTCCTTAAAGTGAATTGCTGATAATTAAAAAATTAATGGACTGTAAGAGTTTCAAAACAACATCTGTTTTAATTAACATTGTTGTCTACTTTAACACTGAATGGTATAGGAAATAAAATCTTTTGATTGGACAAAAGTAAGTAAACTAGCCAAGTAAATTTCAAAGATAAAATGGTATTTTTTTTTAAATCAGACAATTGGCCATTTTAAGTTTCTGGCTTTTAAAGAAACTACTTCATTGTTACAACTTATATGTATTTCAAGGACAGCATATAAAAGTAATTAGCATGTATGTTCTTAATTGGGGCATTAATAAGAAAGATAAATAAATAAGAAGATCACTTGTGATAATTTGTTGTTGTTTTACTGATACAAAGATGGAAGGAAAATGAAACAGAGTTGCCAGTAGTCCTGGAAAATAATTCAAGCTATTTATCCTTTTTAAATCTCAGTTTCAATGTTTGTTAAATGGAGATATTAGGGGTTAATGGAAAGATCAACTGAGATTATACATGTAAAAGCAAGTTGTAAACTAAAACATTGACTTAAAGTATAAAGTATTTTACTTGATCTTTCTAATGAATGAAATTATGACATAATTTAAAAGACTTTTAAAGGTTAATATGTTTTACATCTAAAGTATATCTGAAGCTATCCTTGAATAGCTTCATAATCAGCTTGATATTAAATGCCTGGTTTTTATTGATCAAAATGTGTATTTGATATCACTCTCAAAAACAGACATTAGATCAGGCTTCTAATCATGGAAAGGGTTCCATTAAATAAACCACTGGATGCATCTTCCATTCCAAAGACAATGGCACATTCCTGGTACAGGAAGCGTGCAGGGAGGGCCATGAGGAGAGCATATGGCCAGGGCGTCATTTGAAGGGGACATATGGAATAGCATACTCCGTAGCCAGCTGTCCCTGAAATGACTAGTCTTCTTGGAGGTAAGTTGTATCATGTTACAACTAGCCTAAAGCCACAAATGTTATCCCTTATGGCAGAAAAGGAGTGCAAAAAGGAAATATGTAATTAGGCAAAAAGTATGATATGATCCATCACTATATTTATTGCCAACTCAGAATAATATTTCCTTTCTGTCTACTTAATTCAGCGGAGGATTTGCATTCTGTTAATTTGGGGTAGCCCCTCTCCTTAAGTACACAGGGTATGGAAACCTCCTTCTGAAAAAAGTTACTCTCCATTTTAGCATTCCATTCACAAGTTACTCTCCATTTTAGCATTCCATTCAGTGTGTAGATATCTTTGAAGATATTAATAAAATCATATCCCTTTCCTTTTAAAGGAAACAGAAATGGAACATAAGGAATGAAAGCTAAAATAGAAATATAGCCTGTCTACTTCAGGATCTTAAATTATTTGCCCACTGAACATGTAAATCTAGTTCTGTGCTGGACATTCCAGGGGACCAAAATGAGTGAAGCATGAATCCTGTATTCACAGAGCCTGCAGCCTAACAGTGGAAATAAATGCACACATTTATTTATAATAATAATCAATTAGAAACCCAATCAAATAATATTTTTACCCACGTAACAGATTTAGACACTTGACTAGCAAGCTCTTTAGTTAAGTGTCACAAAATAATACTTTACTTTTGGTGACTTTAATTTTTAAATTAATAAAAATACTTTGTTTGCAGTTCAATCTGTCTGTTCTTTTAGGCATATAAGTGGTATGAGCTTGGACACAAGAGGGGACATTTTGCATCTGTTTGGCAGCGCTCACTCTACAATGTGCATGGACTGAAAGCTCAGCCTTGGTGGACCCCAAAAGAAACGGGCTACACAGAATTAGTGAAGGTGAGTGTTAACTTAGACTTTATCCTCACCTAAATCTTGTCTATTTCCTACTCAAAATTAGAGAATGCATCTCATGGACAAGAATATCAAACAAGAGGTAGATTTTATTTCCAGTGACATTTGCAAAAATTATTGCAAAAAGAATCTTTTTCATCCCATTAACCAGAATTTTCATTTTGATGGTGAAGAAAATAATTTGTCTTGAAGAACAGTGCAAACATTTTGACTTTAGGTTCCCTTAAGAATTTCCTTTTAGAATGCTACTCAGTGATCAAAAAAGGTAAAGCTCATGCCTTTTTGTGGCAACGTGGATGGAGCTGGAAGGGATTATGCTAAGTGAAATAAGTCAGAAGGAAAAAGAAAAAATGGACCTCCCAGTGGCCTACAGGTTAAGTTTTAGCCCTATCATCACTATGGTCTGAGTTCCATCCCTGGCCAGGGAGCATCCCACATGGCATAGCAGACCTCTCCTGCCTCGCCCACTGCTCCCCTCAGCAGTGTATTTCAGTCAGTATGCCTGTTCTGCTCCCCACTCTGTCTCTGGTGAATCCTCTCTCCCCCAGCACCTCTGGTCTACACCCCAGTTCTTCTACACATAAATAAATAATTCTTAAAATGTATTTATCAAATAGTCTCACTTATAGGGGAATATAGAGAAACTGAACAAAGTGTCAGGAAAAAGACAAAACTTGTAGGCAAACCAAAGATCTGAGACAGACAGCAGGGAGGGGGAGGGAGAGAGGAAAAAACAAGGAAGGGAAGAGCAAAAGGGACTGTGGTGATAGTCACAGGTGCCATGGTGGTAGGAGAATTATGGGGACTACACATGAGGGGAAAAATCAAATACTGTACAAAAATGAAGAATGTATAAAAAAATTAATTAATAAAAAAAATAATAATTTCCCTTTAGAACCTCTTAAACATTAACAAGCACCCCAAGGAGTTTTGGAGGGGTAGCAGGTATAGCTGTCAATGTGTTTGTTAGGTGAAGGAAAATTTAATATTTATTTGTAAATTCTTTGAAAACAATGGGATAAGGGCCTCCCTGGTGGCGCAGGGGTTAAGCCCTGCGCATCCAGCTGTCTGCAGCAGCCTTGCGAGTTCCATGCCCCGCCAGGGAGATTCCCACATGGCGCGGCAGACCTCTGCTGCCTAGCTCGCTGCTCCCCTCAGCAGTGTGTTTCTGTCGATCTGCCTGTTCTGCTCCCCACTCTGTCTCTGGTGAACCCTCTCGCCACTCCACGCCTCTGCATGTACCCCAGTTTGTATGCATAAATAAATAAATGAATCTTAAAAAAAAAACCAAAGAGATAATTCCATTGCATATCAGTATTAAGTCATTTTAAAAAGTAATTACAATTTCAAAACAAAAAATGAAGTGAGAAAATTGAAGTTCTTTTATATTTTTATAAATCACTTTATTGTGTCTGGCGGAGCTTCCATGTATATTACCTGATACATACTTTGAGAACCACTGATCCTAAGTCTGTTTAAAGAATATGATAAAAATATTTTTCGAAAATGCTGTGGCAGATACCTATGATAGAGAAGTAAGTGATTCTAATAACTTAGTGGCTAAAAAAGAAATGAAAATTAGCAACTTTTCTATTTGTAGATTAAATCCAAACTATGCAAATGTCTTCTACATCATTTTGGTATACACTGGTCAGAGGTTTACTATTGCTTTGGTAAGCTCCTCCATAGACACATTCAATAAAACACAAAGTAAATTAACTCATAATTTCAATGATACTGTGTTTTACTCAAAATGCAAAAGATAACATCTGTTTTATGGGTTAAATAGTCTTCAGTGGTATGAGAATCTAACAGCCATATATAACTTGTTTATATAAGAAAAATATATTCTAATTTTCAAGCAACAGACTTTACATTTTTGAGGTGTGTTTTCTAACACCGTCAAGCAATTCTCCAATTATCAGTGGACACTGGGTGTTCTAGGAATGTAACTCAATTTTGACACTCTCTACCTGGTGACATTTTATTGATAGATACACCCTCCCACCATACTCAGGTTAAGGACTCAGTCCCACAAGTCTGCCCCCACTTCAGTGCCAATCACAAATCCAGGTTTCCTTCTGTGCCTCATGGATCAACGGGCTAGAAATAGATCCCATGATCTTCTCCTTGGCTTTGATTATTTGCTAGAACAGCTTCAAGAACTCAGAAGCATTAACTTACATGTGCCAATTTATTAAAGGGTATGTTATAAAGGGCATAGATGAACAGGCAGGTGAAGAGGTACAGAGGATGAAACCCGGAAGTTTCCTAAGCATAGGAACTCTGTCTTCTTGGAACTAGGTTAAGCTTCCTCCTGACATGTAAACCATTTACCAACCAAGAAATTCATCAAACCTTGCTCAAGAGTGTTTATAGAGCTTAGTCTGCAGCATCACCTCCCCTTCTCAGTGGTCAGTAGATGGAGCTGAGAGTTCCAAACCTCTAATCACTTGGTCTTCTTGGTGACCTGTCTCATTCTGAGGTGATCTTGGGGCCCGAGAATAAGTCACCTCATTAGCACATATGTAGCTGTACTCAAACGGGACCCTGAATGAATAATAAAAGACACTTCTATGATCCAGAAAATTCCAAGGACTTTAGGTCTGTGCCTGAAACAGGAACAAACACCAAATATATTTTTTATTATACCACAAGTTATCCGTATGGTTTTTGGTCAAGATTCCTTATCACAAAAGAACCATAACAGGTAGTAATATAGGCACATTACTAGAGTCCCATTGAAGTATTAATAATGACTCTCAGGGTGAGGACAGTGGTGTTTACAGATCTTCACTAAATTGTGTCAGGTTAGTTCCAAAAGTAGAAGTATATGCCATCATCTTTTCAGGCATCTGAAAGGTGTAATTGAGCTAAGAGATGATATCATCTTTTGCTTAAGCCTATGTTGACATATTGATATATTAGGATTCCCTCACTCTAATCCATAGTTATTTATTCCCTTATCCTTAACTACTGTCTTCCTTCTTTTCCTTTATACACAAACTTTTCCACATTTGGAAAGGATATTAGGTTTGACTACTGTGTATGTGTTGGTGTAAATCGCAGGCAGCAATAGTCTAGTAAATACCTCCCCCTCCATCCACTCCCATTCAGGTAAGGTAAAGTTAGGTGTAGAACTAGTGGGCTATTTTCACAGCCAGGCAATATAACTACATTCACTCATCTGGTAGAAGTGAGAAGGGAAAAACAAGATAATTTTGGAATCTGTGATGGGCATATGGAGGATTCTTATACTATTTTTTCTACTTTAGGTTTATGTTTTAAATTTTTCATAATGCTTTTGTTAAAGAATATCTTAAATAAAATGTAGACATCACTGATAAATTTGGTTTACTTGGGCAAAATTAAAGTGTCAATATGATTTCAATGTACTTACTTGAAAGTCTTACTTGACCATATTTATTCTGTATTTCATATAAAAGCTTACTCTGTAGTTATTATAATCCAATTGTAAAGTAGTCATCAATTAACCAATGACTATTTTATAGACTGAATTCCTTGGTTTAGTGACAGTGAATATAGATTGATTTAAAGAGGTTATATATCGAGAGCAGAAATAATACAGAAGAAACATCCTCCTTAGTAAATCCGCTACATTTAGCATTACCATCGATTATCTCCTTTGTAAAATTCCTCCCTCTCTTGGATTGTATCACACTGAGCTCTTTTGAATCTCCTCCAATCTAATCTTTTTTCTTGTTCTCTTTTCAAGTTAATTCCCCTACTGTAGCTTTTAAGACATATATATGCTTTCAAGTTCAAATATCACAAATGCAACTTGAACCTGACTTAAACAATGAGTTTGATTGACTCATGAAAGAAGCCTATCAGTGGAGTAGATTTCAAAGATTTTCTTGTCTCTATACTTCCTTATGGCCAACTTTGGCCTTGTTCTTGCTTTCTGCAAGATGGATGCCAGCAGTCATCACTGGAATGGACGTTAGGAGCATGTTTGGGTCCTCACAACATTGCCACGCCTCCATACCAGCCTTCAATGGCCTTCTAGAAACCTCTTAGCAGACTATTCTGGTTGGGCCTGACTCCTACTGACAAAGGTCTGTAAGATTTTCCTTACATCCACAGATCAACCCTTAGAGCCCTAAAAGGATCGGATTCTTTTAAACCCAGTGGACACCTGAATTAACCAAGTTTCCGTTATAAAGGAGGAAGAGATACAGTGGGTGTTAGAAAGTCTGCTTACAGTGTTCGGAGCCCTTGCTACTGTGGATGTACACTTGTCTCCAACATGGTTCTCTGATTTTAGCTTTCCCTTTCGTGTCAGTCATTTTCTACAATACCTTTCCCACTCTAGTTAAATGCTGTCAAATTTTCTACTAAATATATGATCCCTAAATAGATTTCTCAGTCTTTCCATTCTCTCTCACACAGAACCTCTCAACAAAGGGGAGAGATACTGGTTCAAAGCGGTTAAGAAAGTCTCTTAACTATTTATTCACTGACCATTAAACTAGTCATCACACACTACAGTGAAGTAATCAGTGCTTTATAGAATTAATCCAAGAAAGCCACTTAGAAACAAATAACAGTAGCAAATTTCAGCCAAAAAAAAAAAAAAAGTGCTGAGGGAGGGGTGGATCTGATTTGCCACATTTAATTATCTAAAATTTTCAGTTTTCAGCAAAAATTATATGACACAAATTAACACAAAAATAACATACATAGCAGGGAAAAAATTCAGTTATTAGAAACTGTTTTTGAGGATCCCAGAACCTGAAATCAACAAAAACAAAAAACAAAAACAACCAAGAAACCTTTATATCAGCTACTATAAATATGTTCACATAATTAAAGGGAACTAAGTCTGAAGAGTTCAAGGAAATCATGACATCAATAGCTCATCAAATAAAGACAATTAATGAAGGTGTAGAAATTATAGAAAAGAATTAGGTGGAAAATCTGGATTCAGAAGGTACAACAACCTTGGGCCTCCCTGGTGGCGCAATGGGCTAAACGCAGTGCTGTGAAGCTGTTGGCAGCTGCTGCGCGCAAGTTCAATGCCAGGCCAGGAGATTCCCACGTGGTGTGCCAAACTCCTGCCTGGCCTCCTGCTCCCCTCAGCAGTATATTTCAGTCGATCTGCCTGATCTGCTCCCCACTCTGTCTCTGGTGAACCCTCTCACCTCCCTGCACCTCTGGCCTGCACCCCAGCTTGTATGCATAAATAAATCTTTTTAAAAAAGTACAACATCCTTAATTTAAAAAGTCACAAGAGAGATGAACAGTTCTCACAGAGTGAAAAAGTTATCAGAGAAGCTAACCAATAGATTTGTGCTGATAAAAGAGAGAATCAGCAAACTTGAAGGCAGTTGATTGAGATTATCGTCTTTGAGGAACATAAAGAAAACAAAGAAAACAAGCTGTGGTGCACCATCAAGTGTACCAATATATGTATAATGGAATCTTCAAAAAAAAGAGAAGAGAGAGAGAAGCAGAACGATTATTTGAAGAAATAATGGCCAAAACCTCCCAAATGAAATGGGAAACATTACACAGTCAAGAAGCTTAGTAGACTGCAAGTAGCATAAACTCAAGAAACATAATTAGATGCGTCATAGTCAGTCTGTAAAAAGACAAAGGCAGAGTGAGACTTTTGGAAATGAGAAAGGAAGATGGGTCATCACAGAAAAGCTGTCCTCAGTATGATTAACAGCTAACCTCTAATTAGAAACCGTAAAGGCCAGAAAGAAGTAGGATGACATCCAAATACTAAAAGACTGTGAACCAAGAATTCTTTATCTAGCAAAGCTCTCCTGCAAAAATAAAGGAGAAATTAAGACATCCCCTGGTAATTAAAAGCTATGAGAAATAAACATTTGCTCTATAAGACTGTTCTTCAGGCTAAAAAGAAATGAAGTGCAAACACAAACCCACATGAAGAAAGAGCAACTGGTAAAGAAACTACATGGGCAAAAATAAAAAGAGACTGTATGTATTTTTAATTACTTTCTTCTGATGTCTGATTTTAAGAACAACTACATAATGTTTTGAAAACGTGTCAATCGCTTTAGAATATTTAAAGATATAATTTGTGTGATACTAATAGCACAAAGTGGGAATAGAATTTTGTATACCACTGAAATTAGATTACTATTAAACTGAACTATTATAGATTGTTTTAATTTAAAGTGATTGGGAATGATTATTATGCTGATTTAAATTCTTTCTTCTCCATTGAGACCAGATTAGGAGATTAAGTCTTCCCAAAACTGTGAGGTAGATGCAGTTACAGAGCTTTTACATATTTGTAAATATCTCTTTCAAAATGCCCTTTCTATAAAATAACTCTTGTGCTATAAAAACATATTTCTGGGTGGCAGAATTTTGCTCCTTTGATAACCCATAACAGAATGTGTAATAAATTTTGCAAAGAAGCACAGACTTGTACACTGAAAATTACAAACCTCATTGAAGAAAATTTAAAAGCATCTAAATAAATAGAAACACATCCATGTTTATGTTTCAGAAAACTTAATATTGGTAAAAATAACAGTATTTCCAAAACTGATCTAAAGCTTCAAAATTCTATGATCTTTTTTTTTTTTAAAGATTTATTTATTTATGCATACAAGAGCTGGGGTGTAGGCCAGAGATTCTGGGGATGAAAGGATTCACCAGAGACAGAATGGGGAGCAGAATAGGCGGATTGACTGAAATACACTGCCAAGGGGAGAAGTGGGCAAGACAGGAGAGGTCTGCTGCGCCATGTGGGTTATCTCCCTGGCCAGGGAACTCCTGCCGCAGATAGCTTCATAGTGCTGAGACTTAACCCTTTGCACCACTAGGGAGGCCCAAAGTTCCATGGCTTTTTTTTTTTTTTTTTACGGAAATTGATAAATGGATCCTAAATTCAGAATCATTAATACAATTTTGCAAAATACAAAATTGGAGGCCTCACATTTTCCAGTTTCCACAAAGCAGCAGTAATCAAGAAAGCCTAGCACTGCCACAGAGGTAAACTTAGAAATCAGTAGAATACAATTGAGAGTCTAGAAATAAACCCTTACATTTATGATCAGTTGCTTTTTCAACAAAAGTCCCAACAGTATGCAATAAGGAAAGAATTGTCTTCACAAATAGTGCTGAGACAACCGAATATCCACATAGAAAGAATGAAGTTACTTCATACTATACATAAAAATGAATTCAAAATAGAAATAGGTTTAAATGTAAATGTAATTGATAAATTAGCCTTCATCGTAACTTAAACTTTTGTTCAGTAGAGGACATGATTAGTAGAGTGAATCTAAAATTCAGAAATGACGTAACATTTGCTAGTCATGTTATCTGTCAAGGGACTTGTGTAAAAATATATGAAGAGCTCTGTTTACTCATGTAAAAGCAGCTCTGTTTAAAAAATGGGAAAGGATATGAAAACATTTATTCAAAGACGATGCATGAGACCAAGGAAGCACATGTAAGAATGAATAATGTCATTCATCCTTAGAGAAATGCAAATCAAAACCACAGTGTAATAACACTGAACAAAGATGAAAATGCTGTAACATTAAAGAAAAACATTAACGAGTATGTGGAGAAATTGGAATCTTTACACATTGCTGTCAAGAATGTAAATAATGCCTCCCCTTTTAAAAGAAAGAAATGAAGTACTGATGAATGGTACATCCGTGAACCTTAAAAATATCATGATAATTGAAAGAAGCTAGTCACAAAAGATCACATATTACATTAGTCCACTTAGCTAAACTGTCCAGAGGAGGCAGATCCTTAAGAGACAGAAAATAGGTGGGTGATAGTCAAGAACTAAAGAGATGGGATAAGGGAGAGTGATTGCTAATGAGTAAAGGGTTACTTTTTGGTGTGATGAAAATATTTTACAATTAGATGTATTAATGATTGCACAACTCTGTGACTATACTAAAAACTGAATTATGAAAGTTAATCAAGTAAACTTTGTGACGTATGAGTTATATCTCAATAAGCCTGTTAAAAATGGGAATTTATATGAGTTCAAGCATGTTAAAAATAAGCAGGTTTCTGGGAGTTGGTGAAGAATTTGTGTTGCCTTTTCATAGAGAAATACTTCCTGGTTTCTAAAAAATAACTTGAAAACTAAATTTGAAATATTTGTATTATTTAAATAACGGCTGCTATGTATTAAATGTTTCCTACTTGTAATCAATATGCTGTACACTTTTGTACATAATTCTTCTAATCTTTACAATAGCTCTTCAAGGTAGGTATTATTGTGCCCATGTATATATGTGTTAAGATTAGAGAAATTAAGAAATTTGCCCAGCATTCCACATGTAATAGTGACAGAACTAGAATTTGAACTGAGATCTCTGTCCTCAAAGGCGTTCTCCTTATCCATATCCTGTCAAGTTTATATTTCAAACTTACTCTTCTTTGTGCTTCTTGATTCTAGTCCTGCCTGCTTTAAGCTCTGCTTTATTTAAGAAGAAAGGCAGGATCTAGAAGTTAATCCTGGAGTCCCTGAGTAACACAGGATCTCAGGATGTGTTGTCATCTTGTGTTTAAATTTTTGGATTGTGCTTTACTATGGTAACCTCACTTATTTGCAGAAATGTTGATATTGTATTTGATTATGGCTTTTTAAAACAAAAGTAATTTCCAGATGACCTCTCGCCATTAACTGCTGAGGGCCTACTATGTGAGGATACCCAGGGCCCAAGAACATTTAGTTGACACATTTGCAAATCAAGATTTTCTTCCATTTTCAAATTACAGATTTGAATATTGTGAATCATGGATCATCACCCAGGCATTAACTTCTTAAAGTGGAAGCTTCTAGGTCAAGTAGCTGTTCTTCTTGGCCGCAAATGTTTTTAGACTCATAACCCAGATTCTGGCCCTTCTATGACAATTAACAACTATAGGTAGCATATTTTCATTTCAGTTATTCTTACTCTGTGTTTCAGTAAGATATAACACTCATTTTTCCTGAAGACCTGGGGCAATGTCAGTAAAATGCTTCATTTTTCCTTTTCCTCTTTTTATTGTTTTTCCCCCTTGTTGAATTTTCATTGTTTTCCCTTGTTATGTAGTTTGCATTTTGGAAACTGTGTGTGGGGCTTGGGGTGGGCTGGGCATGTTAAAAACCTATGTAACTCGATCAAAAAAAGAGCAAATTTTCCCTTTTAAGCCATATTTTCATTGAAAAAATTGAGTAGGTTGCTGCCCATATCACAAATTTCAAAGCTCTAAGTGCCTTGGGGGTATTTATCATAGAAATTGAAAGAAAAATAGATTAAAGTCTTCGCTGTGTTACAAATAGAAAAGATCTCTTCTAGAGAGAGGAAAGCCACCATACCCTACAGCTTTGCTCTCCTCTTTGTGATCCGCATTATTCCAGGCTTAATTTATATGTAAACATACATGCATAGAAACCACTGCAGTAGCACTAAAATCACAACAAGCGATAGCAACAGAAAACTATAGTTTAAAATACCCTCTTTGTATTTATTTTCCTGCATTCATTGCTGGGAATAAAGAAAAACTCTTGCATCCTTGTTCTGAGTTTTACAGAGCAGCTGATCTCATCGAAATAAATAGCATCAAAGATATATTTTCCTTTCATATGTAGTTTTTTAGAATTGGAGGAATTCCAAGTAATATTTTGCCAATGGTGTGACATGGTGTATAAGAATGATGGATTAGGGTGATACTTTCTCTGTGACTTTCCTTCAGACTATGACTTTTATTAATTGGGAAATCCATTGTGTATGAATAATGTCACCTGGACAAAAAGACTTCTCCAGCAATACATTAGTGGTGTGATTAAATAGTTGAATGTTTTCACTGAACTGCTTTTGAAATTAAATGGATTACTGAGAAAGAAGCAAAACTTCATTTCAGATTTACAGTTGGAATTAAGCTATAATTTAAGAGGATTAACAATTTTATATAAAAGTGTAAGTATAAAGAAGTAGTGAAAGCAATTCCTACAGATTAATATTATTTTCTAATATTATTTTAAAGTTCCTAAATCAAACTTTAAACTTTTGGGGTTCTGATGGTGCTTACCAAAAATGATGACATGAGTCCAGAGAACTAATGGAATTGGTGATCATGTGATTTACAGGTGAAAAGTTCTGCATGGTTTTCACCTGTCTCCTGATTAAAACAAAACCTGCTATCACAGATGTTTCAGTGTGTATTTAAATGTGAACCCTTAGTAAGAGTCAACACTCTGCTAAGATTATAGATGAGGTTAATTGCAGCAACATAACAAAGGATTAAAATATTTGATAGTCTTTGAATTGTCTGAAACTAAAAGATCATTTTCTTTCTCAAAGCAAAATTGGTGAGTTTTCATTATCAGTATGGGGGAAAAACACCTAAGAATTGGCTTTTTCTGTGACCCTCTGAGGGCTCACTGCTGCATTTGATGTTTCAGAATAATGCCAGCTGGACCTGGGGGTTGGCAGTTCTAAAATTTGTAACTTAGTAGGCCATGATCTATTTCTTACTGTATACACACATACACTGATGTCTCAAATAGACATATGCACATGCAGATCATAATTTATCTGTTTATCAAATGATTTATTTTACATATGTTCAGAAAGCCTCAGTGTTTGGCTTTCAGCCCCTTGAGACCCTAGTCTTGGGAGTTCTGCTTGTAGCTGCAGATACCACAGGACCACTCAGCACTCCATTCCCATTAGGCAGAGCTAAGAGGAAGACTCATTATCTCCCCCTTGCCTTCCAGTTGGGGATGTTGGCCAGAGACCCTGCTGATCTGGTCTAGGCTATGAGGAATATGGGTCTCCTTTGCCCTCTGAGTGCTTGAAACCCTCAGACTGGGTGTTTCTCCTGGCAACCTGGACTATCTTTTCTCCTTTCTTCTGGAAGAAATCTCCTTCTCTCACTCTCTAGGAAGAACAGAATTCAGTCCTCCAAGACTTGTAAGAACATAGGTACCTTATGTTCTCCTTTACCTTCAGTGGCAATAACGAGACTGTGCGTTCAAGCAGATAATGGCCAGGCCATATGTAAAAACAGAGCCTTGACCTACAATCTGCAGTGTTCTGCCCTGGAAACCAATTCATTTTCTACAATATACAACCCAGAAAGCCAGATTGCTGTCTCTAGTAACAAACTAGGAAACTGAACAATAACTTCTATGACAGTTGGTCCCAAATGGCCAGGACTTGGTTAGTAACTGACAGCTTCTCTAATTTTGGTCCCATTCCAACCTTGGAACAACCAGAGAAAGTCAAATAGTCATCCCCAAACAATCAAGAATGACTCCCACTCCTACTCAACCTGCCTATAGCTCCCCTGCCTGCAGCTGCCAAATGGACACCCCTGAAACCATTCCTTCTTTCACAACAAAGCGTTGCCTCACCTCTGCCTGCCTTTGAGCCTTTGCCAGAACCACAAGTGGTGGTGGCTGACTCCTTGTTAGAGCAAGCTCAGAATAAAAAGCTTTTGTTTTTCCATTGGATTGGTCTCTACATTTCCACAACAAGAAATGTTAGATGTTTTCCTACATCATTGTGTCCAAACTTGAAAAACAGGAGATCTGATAAAATGCACTAGAACCAGCAAGAGATTGCTCCTTTAATGCTGCTAATTTCCCTAGAGATTTTATTAAAATTATTGCAAAGAGAATTTGCTGTGAGAACATGGGACTCACTATGGTGTTTGCTCTGACTTTGTAACCTCAGCTCAGCACTCAGGGGGATTCCCCACCCCAGGGTGTTCCTTCTGAGGCTGAACACTCTTTTCCCCATGTCTATTATGGGTATGCTTGGGTTAAATTTAAGTAAACTGACTTTATCTCTAAAATATCAAATATGAACTTCCTAAAATCATAAACTATCACATGCATGTTCTTCCACAATTATGTACAATGTGGTATACATTTTACTAAAGTACCATTGTTAGCCACTCATTCTCACTCCAATTTAATGTATAAATGTTGCGTAGAACAGTTTAGTTTAGAGTCAGAGCTTTCAAGATACAACCCTGTCTCTGGGACATCTCAACTGCTGATGTCTGTTTTGTTAATGCCCTTTCTTAGTAGCTAACCATGCACCATTACTTGTTGGCATTAATCAGAATTCCAGGAGTTCTTGTATTATGTTTTGTTCCATGTGTTGAAAGTGTACGTCTTCCTGCCTTTTTCCATGACTGTTTTATTTTGGTCTTATTGAATCTACTTTCTCATGTATTGATTTGTATGTATTCCTGTTCCCTTCACTCTGCTGTTTGCTTTCTTGGCCGGAGCTAGTTCTCACCTGAGTCTATATTAACGTTATGGGTTCAGTGTATCCCCTCAAAATTCAGAGGCTGAAGCCCCAACACCCCTAATAACCTGGGATAGTGAGGTATTTGCTGATAGAGCCTTTGAAAAGGCAGTTAAGTCAAAATGACTCCATAAAGGTGGGCCCTAATCCAATGTGTCGAGTGTTCTTATAAGAAATTTGGACATAGGAAATCCAATGTGTCGAATGTTCTTATAAGGAAATTTGGACATAGGGAGGGGTGTGGACACACACAGGAAAGACCAGGCGAGAGCATGGTGAGGAGGCCATCTGAAAGCTTAAAAGAAACAGAAACCTGCTGACATGACACCTTGATCTTTGGCTTTCTGCCTCCAGAACTAAGACACAGTACACTTCTGTTGTTGAAGCCACGTTGTCTCTGGCATTTTGTGTGGCAGCCCTCACAGACTAATATCTTTGGTGACTTTCTGTGGCAACTCTCCTTGCTTAGCAATCTGCAGTGTTTACTAGCTGCCTCAGCAAAATTATTTCTCTGAAACGTCCTAATTTCCTATACAGAAGATGATATTTAAAGCTCAGTTTGATGAATTTTGTTTCATTAGGAGAAATTTAAAATGATTTTATGTCAAGCTTTAAGCATCGTAGTCATTTTTATCAAATGAGCACATCATGGACTTGGGGGGTTGCCAGCTGAATGATGAAAGGAAAGGGGTGAAAAGAAATCAGGTTGACAATAAATATATGGATGAGCAGAATTTGGTTTAAAATGTGAGCTGTGATGCTGAGACTTTTGCTTTTTCTTTATTATCTGTTGCACGAAACATCATTTCTCTGTGTTTAGTGATAGTTGAAGACACATTTGAATGACTAGTAAAGGACTTTTCAGGCTAATGAAGTTTGTTTTGCTGGAAAGTTGAATTATATTTTACAAGTTCTTGCTAATCTAAGAAAAAGAAGGTAAACTGTCCAAATTAATCAATTGTTAGAGATGTACAGTAAACGAGTGAAGGATTAAGCAAACTAGACATGTGCATTTAATATGAAATCTCACTTAAATGACAATAAAAGAATCAAAATGGTGTTAGTCTACAAATCAAAAAAAAATGAGGGACACAATAACAGAGGAATAGGATTTTTGTTTATTTGCTTTTTAAAATTTGGAAAAGAGAAGTATCTGATGTGGCAGGTCCAAGAAAGCTGAAATGGAAGTAAATGGTTGCAAAGGCCCCTCCAAAGAGGAGGTATACAGGTGCCTGGTACTACAGCAACTGGAGAAATTACATGGCCTCAAAGAATAGGCCTGGATGCTGACCTTCTGGGGTGCATAGTGAGCAAACTGGCATGGCGATGAACCCCATGGTACATTTAAGAAGTGTAGGCCAAAGGCATGGGGGCGGGATTGAGAGTGGGGAGCAGAACAGGCAGACTGACTAAATACACTGCTGAGGGGAGCAGTGGGTGAGACAGGAGAGGTCTGCTGCTCCATGTGGGAAGCTTCCTGGCTGGGAATTGAACTCATGCTGCAGTGGCTGCTGATAGCTTCGTAGTGCTGAGACTTAACCCCTTGCCCCATCAGAGAGGCCCCACTGTCTCATTTTTATAGAACTAACAGCAGAGGAACACCAAACCTGAGGAGTCCTTTCATATGGCAGATGATGAACAAAACAAACGAAAGATTGCTATAGTTTTGGGTTAACAAAATTCAGGAAGCAAATTCCAATTTAAATAATAAGAGAAGATAGATAGAATATCCATTAAAATATATATATACAATACAAGAAAATGATTAAAGACGTAGACAAGGCTCTCCGAAATCAAAAGAAGGTGGTTTGCAGAAATAAGAATTTAATAGCAATATTGCAAGCAAAGTCAAGGAATCCTCCAGAAGAAAAACAAAAAAAAGATAGAAAATAAAAAAGTTAGGAAATTAGGGGCTCATTTTAACATGTTCAACCTTCAAACGAAAGAGCCAAAAAGAAGAGGGGAGGGGAAGAATGGGAAGCTATCATTAAAGAAATATTAGAAGATGATCCAGAATTGAAAAGTATGAGTTTCCATATTAAAGAGAACATGGAGTGTCCCGCATTTACACGAAGGCACATTGCCAGGGAATATCAGAAAACCACAAATAAAGAGACGCTCTTAAAATCCTCATTATCATAGCTCTGTGTGTGTGTGTGTGTGTGTGTGTGTGTGTGTGTGTGTGTGTGTGTGTGTGTGTGTAGGACAAGTACTTTTAGCACATTATCTTTTTAGAGACTTTTAGGAGTAGTAGTATTTTGCCCTTTTATATAGAAGAAAACCACCACAGAGTGGTTAAATAACTTTCCAAATATCACACAGCTGCTAAGTGACAGAGTTTTACACCTCTCTCAACTGCACTATACTGACTTTTGTGAAACTCCTAGAGGATTAAAAACAAAAGGAATCTAAAAGGCATCAGATTTCCCAACAGCAACCCTAAAAGTTATCATGCAAAATAGCAGTGTGATCAAAATTCTAAGGAAAAATGATATACTACCCTGAACTCAGTACATACAAGTTTTCATTTAAATGTAAGGGTCACTTCAGATCTGTTCAGAAACCCATTTTGACCTGTGGCCTGCCCTTTCTCTGAAACATCTAATAATACCAGGCAGGGGCCAATGGAAATTCCATGATGACCATTGTGTGCAAACTTAGCAGCAACTGACCCAGATCAAAGGCAGGCAAAGGGGTTACCGGGGGTTATCTTCAGAGAAAGAGAGAAAGAGAAAAAGAAAGGGATAGCTTATATGTTTCTGGCAAATGGTAGAAAAGTAGAACGTTTTCAGTGCTATAAAGAAGAAAATATAATCCGTGCATTAAAATTAAGCCAAAAAGAATTTTAAAAGTGCTATCTGTGAAATGACATGTAATCATTACAATATAGCTCAGGTGTGGGTGATACCTAATTATCATATTATAAAACCCAAATGTGAATTTACTCAGATAATTGAAGGACTTGTGAGATTAACTGTATTGTGAGATGGAGAACAGAAAAAAGTAAAATCAAATTGTTACCTTTTTGCCTTCCCTGATAGAAAGATGAGTGATAGTTTTAGATTTAATGAATCAAGAAATAACTATAAGCATTTTATTTAGAAAATTGTAAACTGGCATGTATCAGAATTTTAAAGGAATATCTGGGAATTGGATTCAGGATTTGGAACGCCCTGAAGAGACTGTTGTTCTGATTATAAGACCTGTAGTAATACTTGGCTTTTAAAAAGAATATTTTTGATTAAATGAAAATATAAAGGGAAATAGTTAAATAAGAATTGTTTTGGCTATAGCTTGCTTCTCTAAAGATTTTCTACAAGAAATAAGTTTTAGGAGAAGACTTTAAAAATAGGGCATCTCATTTGATGGTAAAGCGGAAGTGTATCATCCAAGTGTAATGAGCAGACTATCTGGAAGTGAGTCCATTGCCCGGAAGCGAATATAAATTAGATTAAAGAGAGCTGACTGTACTGTGGGCTTAAGGAGGCCTAAAACTGGGAAGGCCATTTATAAATCACTAGAGTGCCAAGTGCAACTGAGTTTAACTCAGAAAGTGTGTCACTGATGGGTTTATGAAGCCATATGGCATTTGTAAAAACAATCACATCTCTGTTTTCTAAAATCTGTGCCGCCACAAGAGAAATGTGAATTAGAGATGTCTTCTGAGCAACCAGTTCAATTCCCAACCCTATCAGTTGTTCTTTTCAGTTGTGAAATGCAGAAATTTAGGAAATAATATTTCAGATAAGTTCTTTTAAAATGTAGGCATGGCTTGCTCTGTCTGAACCTTCCAGTTCCTATTGGAATTTCCTTTTAAAATGGAATTCTTTGGCATCTCAGCCAACTGAGTAATATCATTATAGAAGAAAATTATATTATCTCTCAATCTCTCATTCTCTCTCTCTCTCTCTCTCCCCCTCCCCCCACAGCCTGACTAATTCCACTAGTCTTTAATCTCCTATGAACACATGACTTTTATTCATTGTGCTACCTTGATTTATGCTTAAAAATAATACTATTAGATCTCATCCCACATTTCTCCCCCAGGCCCATAAAAAAGACCCTACACTGCTATGTCTTTCTAAAATTGAAAATCACCTCCACATGCAGCCATTACTGTGGTAGAAAAAATGCTTACGTTGAACACATAGACCATGTTGTGGCTGTCTTTGTGGTGGTTTTTATGTCCCCAGGTTTAATGGCTGTGATCTCTTGCTTAGCCCACTTTTCCCAGTTGTTAGGAAGGTGACCTCGTCTTGAGGCACACACAGTGCCAGTGGGGAGCATGTTGTCTCCAAAGACCTTCAAGTACCTACTAGTGCCAGCACCGCCTGACCTGCTCTCCCACAGGAACTGGAGGGAGAATCGTGGGGACATGGCAGAGCCAGCTTCTGCCCCCAGCCTGTGAGATGTTTAAAAATGTAGGCATGGCTTGCTCTGTGTGAACCTTCTCCTTCCTATTGGAATTTCCTTTAAAAATGGAAGAGGCTCATTAACCACCAAGAGTGATTCTGTCCTCCATAAGTGGAAAAGTTTCCACTAGATTAACAGTATGGATTCTTCCTGCTGTAAAATTTTATGACAAAGTATCAAACTTGAAAGAGAAAATGTTTATTTTGTGATGAAAATAAACCAGGCTTCTAAGTATTGAGCAAGCCTGTGACATGCAGCACAGGTGTTTCCAGCTGGGCCTGAGGAGACCCCGCTGTACCATTTTGATCCGTTTGAGCAAAAATATGCCACCTAACACCTCTGTGCCACGTAAAACAAAAGGAAGTGAAAAGGGTGTTTTTATTTATTTTTTTTAAGATTTATTTATTTATGCATGCAAGTTGGGGTACAGGCCAGAGGCGTGGGGCGGCGAGAGGGTTCACCAGAGACAGAGTGGGGAGCAGAACAGGTAGATCGACAGAAACATACTGCTGAGGGGAGCAGCGGGCGAGGCAAGAGAGGTCTTCCGCACCATGTGTGACTCTCCCCTGCCTGACGTCACCACTGCCAACAGCTCCACAGCGCAGCGCTTAACTGCTGCGCCACCAGGGAGGTCCAAAAGGGTGTTTTTAAAAATCATTTCTACTCATAGAAAAGTACCTCAACAATCCCCAGGGAACTCTTGAGGAAAGGAGGTACAAGGGAGGCCGGGATGTCAACATTTCACATACAAGAAAATCTTTTATTTATTGATGCAATCACTTAAGCATTTTCCCTAGAGTTGTACCCTATTTTAGTAAAAAAGATCAGCTCTTTCCATTGATGTGCCTAAAATCGGCTTTCAAAAGAAAGAAAAGAAACTTCTAAAATACCAGAAGGGGAGAGGAGGAGAGCCTGTTTATGTAAGGCACCAATAACCTCATCTGGAAGGTAATTTCATGTGTTGGAGAGGTAATTTTCCCCTTGTCTTTGTGGCACTTTAACAAGAATCTAACAGATTTATCTAGCAACCTGAACAAGTTACAATAACCACAGGCAGTGTTGGCAATTTAGGTGCATTTGAGAGGCTGTGAATATCTGGGATTCATTTTTTTCCTTCCCATAATCTTGGGATTCTTGACAGAACCATTGTATTTTCTGACTTCAGGGACCCGCTCAAGTGAGGTCTTTTGAGTATCTCTTTATTGAAATGCAGTTAGACTTGCTATTTACAAATTATCCACTTGGGATGAAGTCATATCAGAAATATTGGTGGATAGATGACCAGCACCGGCAGAAAGCAGGGAGAGTGTAGGCACAGCTGTGGGGTTGGTCACGCAGCACTAAGTGTATTTCACAGAAACAGAAGATTAAAATCAGTCAATTGGTACAGATACTCTTGCAAACAAATAGAATTTCCTCAAGAAATTATAGCTGGAATTATCACATGACCCACCAATCCCACTTTGGGGTATATGTCTAGAGTAAATAAGAGCAGAATACTGAAGAGATTTCTGCACCCCCATTTTCACTGCAGCATTATTCACAATAGCCAAGCTATGGGAGCACGTAGGTGTCCAGCAGTGAGTGAATGGATAAAGATGTGTGTGTGTATGACACATGTCCTTCAGTCATAAGAGAAAAGGAAATCCCATCATTGCCACAAAGTGGGTGGACTTTGAGGGCATCAGACTAAGTGAAATGAGCCAGGCAGAGAAAGAAAAGGATTGCACAGTGTCACTTACATGTAGAATTAAAGCAAAATGTTGAATGAATAGAAACAGTATAAAAGTGGCTGCCATTGTCTGGGGGTGGGCGAGATAGGAGGAGGTTGGTGAAAGGCTACTAACTTTCAGCTATAAAATGAATAAGGTCTGGGGGGGGTCTAATGTAAAACATGGTGATTACAATTAATAACTCTGTATCATATAATTGAAATTTGCTAATCAAGTACAATGTAAGTGTTCACATACACACGAAGATAAATATGTGAAGTGATGAGTGTGTTAATTAGTAGGATGGGAGGAGTCTTTTTACAATGTATATGTGTATCAAAGCACCGCAATATACACTTTAAATATCTTACCATTTAATATGTAATTATATCTCAATAAAGCTGAAACTAAAGAAAAAAATAGAACAATTGAATCAAAGAAACAAGGGGGAAATGAATATAAAACCATTATCTAATCTTAAAATCTATCTCTAGCCCTAGGATATTTCAATAAACATTTTGCTTTCACACAGCGTAAAAAAATGTCCTTAAGTTTTACTGCAGTTGGCTCCTATTTTCACACAGATCTCTGAGGTATTTGTCTTTCCTGGAACCTCTGCCTGTGCAGTTTGCCTGGCTTCTTGCTTTTCCTGCCTTGAATCCTGAATTTATAAAGCATGAGTTGGGAAAATCACTACACATTGTCTTGTGCTTTGTTCTACGCTGTAATTGGTCTTTCGGGCTTCGCTTGACTAATTCAAAAGATAGAGAATTGTGTTTTACAAGGCACCTCAATCCATTTTCAAGCAGTGCTAATTGTCTTCACTTTTTGTGTCAAAATCTTTCTCTTTGTAACTTACTAGTTCTAGGCCCTTGCTCTTGAGCCCCATTCTTGTTGAAATCAGCTATTGTGTTCCTCCCTACCCACGTACCATATACTTAGCTATTCTACCCACTTCTTTTTTTTTAAAGATTAATTTATTTTATGCATACATACAAGATCTGAGGTGCAGGCCAGAGGTGTGTGGGGTGGGGTGAGAGAATTCCCTGTCCCCACCAGAGACAGAGTGGGGAAGATCTACTAAAACAGGCAGATTTACTGAAATACACTGCTAAGGGGAGCAGCAGGTGAGACAAGAGAGGTCTGCTGTGCCATGTGGGTTAGTTAGCTCCCTGGCTGAACTCATGCTGCAGTGGCTGCTGATAGCTTCATAGTGCTCAGCTTAACCCCTTGCACCACCAGGGAGGCCCACTATCCACTTCTTATTTAACGTAGAAATGTTTGAAATTATTAACATCTCAAAATCTTGTTTCACCTCTGCAGTGTCTTTTTCATACATGAAAATAGTTTTTATTCTTTTCTCCTGATGGTAGTTCTTTTATTTATTTATTTACTTACTTACTTACTTATTATTTATTTTATGTTATATATATATTTTACATCATTCTTCCCTTTTGTACAATGCATGCTTTCTCCTTTCAGATGCAAACCCCGTACAATTCCCATTACCAATTCACGCATGCACCATCACCAAAGTCCCTGTGTTCTTCCCTCTCCTGTTTTGCTCCCTTTCCTTCCCCCTGCCCTGCAGAGTGTCTCTGGTTAATAGTTGCTTGTTAATTTTGTTTTGTAATTTATTGTAACAATTTTTTTTTCTGATCCTTTATTTGGTTCCCTTACGTTTGTCCTATAAGTGAAACTATCTGCTATTTTTCTTTTTCCTTGTGGTTTATTTCACTAAGCATAAGCCCTTCTAGCTCCATCCATGTTGCTGTGAATGGCATGAGTTTATCTTTTTGATTGCTGAATAGTATTCCATTGTGTATATATACCACATCTTCTTGATTCAATCATCTATTTTGGGGCATTTGGGTTGTTTCCATACATTATCTATTATAAATAGTGCTGCAATAAACATAGGGGTGCAAGTATCCTTTTGCATTAAAGTTTTTGTGTCCTTTGAATGGATTCCTAGGAGTGAAATTGCTGGATCATATGAAAGCTCCATTTTTAGTAATTTGATGAACCTCCACACAGCTTTCCATAGTGTTTGGGCCATTTTACATTCCCACCAGCAGTGTGGGAGAATTGCTTTTTCTCCACATCCTTGCCGACAATTGTTGTTTCCTGTCTTTTTAATATGTGCCATTCTCACTGGTGTAAGGTGGTATCTCATTGTGGTTTTGATTTACATTTCCCTGATGTAACTCAACAAAAACAAAGTAAACAGTCCAGTCAAAACATGGGCAGAAGAGCTAAAAAGACAATTCTCCAAAGAGGAAAAGCAAATGGCCAACAGGTATATGAAAAAATATTCATCATCACTTGTAATCAGGGAAATGCAAATCAAAACCACAATGAGACACCATCTTGTAATCAGGGAAATAATAGCAGTTCTTTTAGGTTTGCTACTCCAAGGTCTAACCTGCCTCTCTACCAGCCCTGCCCCACCCCATCTGCCCCAGCCCCTAATCAGCATCACAGTGTGATCTTGAGGATTACCTGGAAGACAAGTCTCTGGCTCCCTCCTTCAGCCCCTAGATGTACCAGTAGTGCCACCACACCAAGCTCCATTGTTTGTAAACGTATTTTCTGACAGGAGCTAAAGCAATCTCACAAATGAGAAGTCAAGGAATATTTTTGTTTGGCTGAATTTTAACACTAGGGCATTTATTTGCTTTGTTCTGCTATTAATTTTATAGTACATCCAATGCTCCAATGAACACCTTTCCAATGTCTTTGAAAGTTTAACTAAGGTCCTCCCCGGTGGCGCAGTGGTTGAGCGCTGCGCTGTGGAGCTGACGGCAGCACGCGATGCGAGTTCGACGCCCAGCCGGGGAGAATCCCAAATGGTGCGGCAGACCTCTCCTGCCTCGCCCGCTGCTCCCCTCAGCAGTGTATTTCTGATCTGCCTGTTCTGCTCCCTGCTCTGTCTCTGGTGAACCCTCTCGCCGCCCCACGCCTCTGGCCTGTACCCCAGCTTGTATGTATAAATAAATAAATCTTTAAAAAAAAAAAAAAGAAAGTTTAACTAATATTTGCCCTGTTGAATGGCATCTTTATGAGGACCTCTATGGAAAGGTGAAATTAACTTGGTGATTTGTATTCTGGTCTGGATGTTCAGTTGTCCCATGGAGCTCAACGTGGTGCATTGATGCGATATGATCAGCAAGATCTATACTCTTGTTAGGTCATGGTCTTTAAAAAAAAAATAACCTTTAGGCAAATATAAAAAAAAAATGATGGAGGTGATTATTCTCTGAGGCTCCTAGGAATTATGGAAATTTGCATGCCACAAAGGCATTTTTTTCTGAAAATTAATATTAGGCTATTTTTCCTTTATACTCTTGACAACAGTTCACAGAGAAAATTGAGATAAGCAATTTGGATGAGGACAAATATTTCATTACTTTATTAATCAAACAAACAAAAAAATGAGCATATAAGGTGTTCTACCAGGCATATTTTCAACCCAGTAAAATCAAGCTTTTCCCTCTAGTCCTTAGAAAGAAATTGGAAGTTAATCCGTGATGAAGGTCTTGCAGTGATGGATAAAGCCCAAGGCCTCTTCCTGCCTGAAGATGAGAACCTGAGAGAGAAAGGCGATTGGAGCCAGTTTACTCTGTGGCAGCAAGGTGAGCTCCTGACTCCAGATTGTTCTCTGCAACCTGACAGGAACTGGGTATGAGTCTTCTGGTGATATTCCCCAAAACCCAGATTCCCTCACTTTGACGGAAAGTGCCTAGAAAAACCTAGATTATCAAAATTCATTCATTTTTAAAAATAACTACATATGAACACTTATGTGTGTAGATGTGGATAACTGTGTATATACTTAAACATGTATTTGAATAAACATATATAAATAGTATTTGATTTTCCCGGTCTTGCCTGTTAAGCAGTGTGTTACAAATGACACTCTGCTGTACTGAAAAGTTCACTGTGTGCTCATCAATGTCTTAGAAAAGATAGTCCCTCAGCCTCATTCACTCTTGGAAAATGGAGGTGATATTGCATACCAAAATGATATCATCATAGGATATTGTTAGAGATGATAAAACAGTTGTGACAAGACCATAGTAACTGTTGTCTGAGCTCTTCAAGAATAAGAAGTGGTTCATATTCAACCTAATCCTCCTTGAGCTGAACCCAGACCCAGGCACACATATGTGAATTAATAACACTGGTCAACAGTGATATAACTGACTTAAAAAGGCCCTAATCTATAGTACCTTGGTGTGCTGAACATGAATATAATACTCTGAAAATTTTTTATTAGCTCTCGTTTTGAAGATACTTCATATAATTCATTTTATATGTTTCACTGTGTAAATTTATCCAGTAGGACTACAACAGCATCTTACATCATCCTAGAGAGATGTAATATTGCATCGCATTGCATAATACCATCATGCACACATCATCCAGAGTTGATTGCATCATTTTCTGATGCAATGCAATATTACTGCCAGGCGGCTGCTGAAGTAAGCTGATGTCAGCAGTGCACTCTATAAAGCCCTGTCGGAAAGGTTGAGCATTGAAAATATTTCAGACTTTGTGCAAGACAGTTTAATCTGCTGTTACATAGAACTGTTATTATTTTATCCATTTAGGCACAGTACAGAACAGTAATGCCTCAAAAGTGCATTAATAGCATGGACAGTTTCTGCTCTATTTGTGGTGAAGTGACATTTGCCAACCAGAAAATAAGTATCACTTCTCAAGTGAAGAAGGCTTATCATCTTGTCTTCGGATGCAAGGTGACCAAGACAAGCACAGGGCCCAGCATATATGCTGTGCTACATGTACAACACAGCTTTCACAGTGGTTAAATTGGAAAAGACCATTAATGCCATTTACAGTCCCCATGGTGTGGAGAGAGCCAAGCAACCACATAAAAGACTGGTATTTCTGCTTGGTTCCTCCTCTTCCTGGCAGAATAATGAAGTAAAAGAAGTCGAGAATAGTCTACTCAAACATTCCATCTGCATTGAGATGACTGGTGCAACAACTTGCTGCAGGGTGATGCAAGAAACAAGCATGGAATGCTTTTTGCCTAGTGTCTACAAACTTTCTTGGGAATGTTAGGGCAGAAAACTACAAGGAAGTAGTAGAAGACATGCTGATGCAGTATCACAAACTTGGCTGCAATATGTCTTCAAAGATCCACTTCCTTCATTCCCATCTGGATTTCTTGCCTGAAAACTGTGGTATGGTTAGTGATGAACATGGCAAAAGTTTTCGTCAAGATATCGCATCAGTGGAACAAAGATACCAGGGAAAATGGTCCACTACAATGCTGGCTGACTACTGCTGGACACTCCCCAGAGATGCTCCTGAGCAGCTGTACAAGAGACAAGTGAAGAAATCTAAGAAGTAGTCTATGACTTAATTTTTTACAGATATTAACCGTAGGCCTATTACTATTGGCATGCATTTCGTGATGTAAACATCAGTTTATTGCAGATTACAAAAAATACTAGAGCAAAAATTAGAGTGTGACTGTCATATTTGTGTTGAGCGCATACAAGTTGATAGGAAATGACTAATTTTATTTCAGTAACATGACTTTTGTAAAAATTTGTTGCCCAGTGTAATCAGTCTATCCTTAACATGAGGACTACTGAATTTTATCTGTAAGTCTCTTTCCAGTTATCTTCCTGAAAAATCAGGTTAACCTGGCTTAACAAGAGCTACACAAAAGTAAATCCATTTTGAGGACTAAACAGATGTGCTGCACATCTTTAGCTCCACAGAATAAATTGAGAGGAGAATAAGCAATCGGTTTACATTAAAGGACAAGAAAGCACAGTTTATTCAGTGATGCTTTCAGAATGGCTTACATGGAAGAGGAAACTAGTTCAGTAATATTTTCAAGGAAACTTCAGGAGAGAAATCATATCTCAGGTGACTGTCAGATTTTTACCAACAACAAAAAAATTTTAATGTGGTTATAAGGTCAATAGGTGAACAACTTGTTAATTTTATCTGTTGACATCTCACTAAAATGAGTCAAATCTGTTGGTGTTAAGAAGTCAGCACTTCATCTGATGCCTCTGTTCCTCCCCTATAAATCAAGACAGGATTGGCACCTCCCTCTGCAGGCATGTGGGCATCAGATGAATCAGATTTGGATGCCCTGCAGTCCCAGCCCCACCATGAGCACCAGAAGACTGTTGGATTCCTGAGCCTCACGGTCATGTGTGAATAGTAAAAAGTACCAATAGCAATCAGGAATGTCGGGCATCTATTATATAGCTCCTCCCTCCCCCACACACCAGAAACAACTATGAGTGTAAAGGACTGGTGGCTCTCGAATCCAGTACTGACCAGGTGGCAATCCCTTGGATAGTGGCCCATTCATTACTTATCATTCAGGTAAGTCACCGCTGGCCTCCCAGTGGCACGTGCTCAGCCCTCACTACTGCACCCTTGGGAGATCCAGCCATCTCTGGTTGTTCCTTAAGCCATCAGACTTCATTTAAACACTGAACATAGCACAGAGCCTGGAATTGGGGACTCTTGCCAAGACATCCGCACATTCTACATATGGGCAGACGTGGAAAATAGCACTGGAAAATGCTTTAGGATGATTCTACAGGACTCTATTTGCCAAACTGAAATTTATCATTCATCTCATTTAGAGTTCTGTCTTAGTAACTAAAAGTAGCAACTAATATTTTACTCTATTGAGAGGCAAAAAGATAACCTAGAAAAAGCTAATATACATGTAGAGGTTGTTTGCTAAAGCACTGTGGTCCAGAGACACTGTGAGTAGGACTTACGGCAAAGGTGGAGCCTCTAGAAGCCGTGGACTCTGCAGCTGGGGGATGGCGGCTGCGGCTGCTGGGCACTTGCCTGTAGTGCATTCTACCTCTCACATGTTCCCTGGAGATAACAAGCCAATGTGTGCCCTGGGGACAGGCTAATGGTTAGTCCCTACTGACAGCTTGGCCCTGCACAGGAGGATACCAGCAGCACGATTAAAAATCAAAAAGTTGCAGATGAGCTTTCTAATCTGAAGAACAATAAAATATAAAGGCAGCAACATCTTCTTTCTTGCAGACTGAACAGAAATGTTTTCTGAAAGCAAATATATTGGGTGACTTGAAAAAAAAATGCCAAGAAATAGCAAACTCAGACAAGACCAACATCAAGAAATAGTTGATGATTTCACGCAATATAGGGCAGTTGTTCTGTACGCTTTTCTGTTGAGGATTTCAGCAAAGATTTGAAAGATGATTTGCTCTGCAGTCTTAAAGGTCAGGGACCCAACAGTAGTGAACAGTTGTGCAAGTCTAATGTTAACCACCAGTGTTTACTTTCTGGTTATATCCTTCACTTGAGAGGTGTTTTAACTGCCCAGGCTGTGGGAGATGAAAGAGGCTGTGTGTTCCTGTGGAATGGAGAAGTCTTTTGTAGAGTAATGGTTGAAACTGAAGAGAACAGCTTTCAAATAATGTTCAATTATATTTCCTCTTGTAAGAACCTGATATTTTGTGACTCATCTCTGAAATCCAGAGTTCTTGATGTTTTATATATTATCAAGCTTCTAGTAGTTGTCATAGCTTGGTAAGGATTTTTTTGGTTGTCATAGCTTGCTTTGGCATCTTAGTCACTGCAGTAAGAATTTCTCTCTCTCTTCAGTTGGTGTCCAATCAATGGCAAGAAATCCCTGCATCTGGAATTTTCAGAATTGATGTCAGGTCTACTTCCATTTCTAGATTTGGGGCTTCAAAACTGTATCCTTGGAAATAAAAACTGTATCCTTGGAGAATGTTATTAAAGAATGTGTTAATATCCCTGCTCAAATTTCAGCAGACTTGCCACCACTTGTATTGGTGATAGCAAGTGAAGATAAACTTCAGACTTGTTATTCCTTTAGATATATTATTATCACAAGCTCTGTTTTGAGCTTCATTGCAGTACCATTTCCACTCTCCCACCGACAAGTGAGACGTTTCAGGGATTTCTTACTGATGATACATGAAGGAAGCAATTCATTGATGTCCTGAGTTTTGCAGTCAAGAAATGTCTCTTGTGTTTACCCAGGGATGACAGCCTGATACCAAATGAACTTTTGAAAACTTGTGATAGGAAGGTAAATGTTGCAAGCCTGTTTTCTAGAAGTATTGATTCCATGGTTATTGCAACCTCTGCTGACTGTCAGATCACTTTAAATGAACTATCAATAGTTGAAGTGCTTGTGTGATTTTCATGACTAAAGAAAGGACCATATCAGCTAGTTTTAAGAATAAAAGGGAAAAAAGAAAAATCATTGTGAAACCCCTTCTGAAGAACCTTTTAAAACTGCTGCTGCTGCTAATAGTCCTAATAAACAATTCAGGGTTCCAGACTGAATCACAGAAAGAGACTAAAATAACTATACACTGTTAGCCCTTCCCAGATTTGGAATTTTGTTACAATTAATGCTTTTCTGAAAGAACTGCACTAATTAGGAAGAACTTGGAATATGCCACTTAACCCAGCTCTTGGATACAGCTTGAAATGATAGCTTTGGTTGTGTGTCGTGTTTGCTTCTAACGGAATTGTTGGTTAGGATCTAGAATGAAGTGAAGCATTGGTAGTTCTTATTGTAAATGAAGCAGATGAACAATTTTAGCTTATTCTCATCGTTGTGTTCTCTTCAGACACTTGGACTAGAAGAATTTAATTTGGAAATTAAGATAGAAATAGATTGAATTTCTTCTAGAAATCTTGGTGATGGTAACAAAGTTATTGGTGATCATGGAAAAGATTTCCTTTCCTGGGTGAAAATGTTGTCTCCTTTCTAAATTCCCTGTCAATGCAGGGAAAGGCAATCTTGATTTTATCCCATGGAATTGGTGAAAAACTTTGAACATTGCATCAATAAAGTTGGTTTTTGCCTCTACTTTTCTACATTGCCTCTACTTTTCTGCTGAAACAGGCCATGCAATTTGGATCTAGAATTCAAAAGTGGGAAAAAATGATAAAAAGGCATCTGATAAATGTGTCAGTTCCTTAGAAAACCTTTCTCATGAAAAGGATATTAAAACATGATTTGACCATAAGACAAAATTTACTGAATGATGAATGTATTTAAAAAAAAAACTACTGTTTGAAAAAATGAACAAATAACTTATTAAGGTTCACTTGATTGAGAATATTTGTAAGTTGCTTTTCTTGTGAAGTTCACATCATTCTCAGTATATGAGATCTATCTTAGAACTAAGTCAGTATGTATCTTAGAACTAGCAATGACGATTGTACTCGGCTTTAGATGTAGCATTTCCTTCTAGGAATCTTGAATCGGGAATTAAAATACTTCTACCTTTAAAAAAATCCTTAAAAAATATGAAAGGGGGTCAAAGCCAAGGGCTGTAGACAGCACCTAGAAGCTGCCTCCAGAACGAATGTGGTGTGGTGATATTTTTATTTTAGCCCCGTGAGACCTTCCTTAGAGAAATGGTGTTGTACACATTCCTGAGCACAACTTCCCTAGGAAACAGTGACCTTGTAGATGGTGAAGAAAGTGCATAGTCCAGAATGCCTAAGAATAGGTGCCAGAATGTGTTCCTGACACAGTTACTCATACAGAAAACAAATCATCTCTCAAAGATCTATTCCCTTCTTCATTTAAAACCTATCCTTTAGGGCCTCCCTTGTGGCGCAGTGGGTTACGTCGCAGCACTATGAGACTATCCATAGCCACTGCGGCAGGAGTTCAATACCGGGCCAGGGAGCTTCCCACGTGGCACAGCAGACCTCTCCTGTCTCACCCAGTGCTCCCCTCAGCAGTGTATTTCAGTCAGTCTGCCTGTTCTGCTCCCCACTCTGTCTCTGGTGAATCCTCTCACCCCCACCCCACACCTCTGGCCTACACCCCTAAATAAATCTTAAAAAAAAAAAAAACTATCCTTTATCAACATGTGAAGGACAACCTGTATATTGGGGGAAAAAACATTAAAATTTGAATTAAAAAAATTCATAGGTAACTCTTTCATGCAGTACTAGATAGATATTTTCAGGTTAGAAATATAAGTTGATTTCCTTCTTTAGAGGATGTATTAGTTTACTGTGACTGCTATAACAAATTATCACAAATGTATTTGCTTAAATAACACAGATTTGTGTTCTGTACAGTTCTGGAGGCCAGATGTCTACAGTAGGTCTCACTTTGGGCTAAAGTCAAAGTGTCATTAGGCCACATTCCTTCTGGAGGCAGCTTCTAGGTGCTGTCCTCATCCCTTGGCTTATGATCCCCTTCCATTTTCAAAGCCAGCAATGGCCAGACAAGTCTTTCTCACTCTGTATCAGTCTTTGTACTGATTTTTCTGCTTTCCTCTTCCACATTTAAGGATCCTGTGATTACCCTGGACCCATCCAGTTAATTTAGGGTAATCTCTTTATTTTAGGAGTAGTTGATTAGAAATCTCAATGTCACCTACAACCTTAATTTCCCTTTACCATGTACTATAACATATTCACGGGTTCCTGGGCTTACCACATAGACCTCTGGGAAGTGACCATTACTCTGCCTGCCATGGGAGGGGGAAAATAAGTTTTCAGCATGTACCTTGTCCATTCAGCATCCTTAGTCAAATAGCCTAACACTATGTGCAGAATTCTTGTCCTTTCTCTGGCAGTCATTGTCTATCGAAGCGGGATGATGCTTTACTTCTTGTGTTTACTCAGCCTTCTCACTGTACAGTGGGGATGACAATCTAGACTGTGTGTGGTCTAAACAGGATGAGTTAAAGCTTTACCATGAATTGTTTCTAACATAGTTTTGTTTTGTATTGTTCTAGGAAGAAAAAATGAAAATGCCTGCAAAGGAGCTCCTAAAACCTGTTCTTTACTAGATAAATTCCCTGAGACAACAGGATGCAGAAGAGGACAGGTACCAAGAGGATTTTCAGGGCTGGGAAGAACACAATTAGTTATTAGAACTAAAGTAATGGTAACATTTATAAAGATATGATTATTTCCTTTGGCTCAGCAAATGTCTCTTTTTTTATCCCCCTTTTAATGAAACATAATTTCATGTGGTTGACGTCAGAATTGAGGGTGGAAAATGTTCAGTGTTTATCATTTGGTGGAAAATGGAAATCCTTATTTTTAGCTCCTTCGCAAAGAAATAAGATGAATATAAGTTCTGAGTCTTACAAAGACTGTAATCCAAATTGACAGTAATTTTGCATTGTCACTTTAATTTAGCAGTTCCTCCACACCTTGATAAATGCATGAATGGTGTGTTATATTTTCTTTGCAGATCAAATATTCTGTCATGCATCCAGGAACTCACGTGTGGCCTCACACAGGGCCCACAAACTGCAGGCTCCGAATGCACCTGGGCTTAGTGATTCCCAAGGAAGGCTGCAAGATCCGCTGCGCCAACGAGACCAAGTATGTTTTCTCCCGTCATTTGCCCTCTCATTCATCACCCCCAAGGATAACTGTTCTTTGCAACAAAGCTATGTTCAGTTGGATAATTCCTCTTCTGTTGTAGCTGAAGTAGACTGGGGCAGGTAATATTCATCCAGATTTTAGTCTTTGTACCTCTTTGTGCTTTCTGTTGAGATAATCCCCAATTCTAGGCTTGCCATCTGTAATCATCTTTCCCCAGACCACTCTCATCAGATTGAATAGCCTTCTTTGCTTCTCTTTCTGGATGGACAGACTTGAATTCAAAGTCAGCTAACTTTTGTTGAATCTTGCACATATACTTTGTGCTTATTGATTTATGACTTGAACTGTTCACACATACAAAGAGCTCCCTTTTCCTGAAGAAAACTCCAGGTGTTACTTACATGTTTTGCTCTAGAGGAATCAAAGTGGTAAATGGAAGCTGGTTGCCTTTCTCAAATCCCAGCTCTGCCAACTAGTCCTGTCTATCCTTGGCTTAATCCCCACAAGCCTCAGCCTCCTTACTTAGGAAATGGGTGTTTTATTGCCTACTTTGAGGGATTATTGTATAGTTAAGGTGAAATCATACACATGAGGTACTTAACCCAGGTGCTGGCATGAACAGGACATGGTAAATGTTGGGGCCTTTCTTCCAGGCCTTTTCCTAGTCCTATTAACTACCTTCAGCTGGAATGAAGCCAGCTTTTCAGCCAGCCAAAATAAGCCTATTACTAAGATCCAGTTTAGTTTCATAAAAATGCACGTCTCTTCTGATTTCTATGAGTTTGGACAGTATATCTTCACAGTAATCCTGTACTCTGTCTTCCCTTGCTTTTTGTTAATTGTATATATCAGCCTAATCTCTATGATTGAGCCGTAAGCTCCTGAAAAGCAGACACAAAGTGGTCTTACCAGCTTCTCATGGCTATTTTTTAAATTTATTTTATTTATTTATGCATACAAGAGCTGGGGTGTAGGCCAGAAGTGTGGGGGAGTGAGAGGATTCACCAGAGACAGAGCGGGGAGCAGAACAGGCAGAGTGACTGAAATACACTGCTGAGGGGAACAGTGGGCGAGAAAGGAGAGGTCTGCTGCGCCATGTGGGTTAGCTGCCTGGCCATGGATCAAACTCATGCTGCAGTGGCTGCCCATAGCTTATAGAGCTGAGACTTAACCACACTAGCCACCAGGAAGGCCCTCATGGCTCTTAGTAGAGAGCAACATTGGGGATGTTGAGGCGTGGACAGTCTCAGTTGTTATTGGCAGGTTCCTGCCCACTCCATGCATGGCACAACAGCATGAAGTGCCATGAGAGAGTCACTGATGAACCAGATGGGGGCCTCCCCTGCAGATGTGCCCAGTGGGAGATTACACAGTTCAAATGACATATGAATTGTAAAAGAGGCACAGATAAAAATGATACACAGGGTCAGTGGGCAGGTAGGTAATTTGCCTCTGACACTCGGGAATCTTGAGAGCAGTGGTTTTTAAAGACAGGAAGGATTTGGATTGAAAGCTTTAAGAGACAGAAATGAAAGAGCAACATCTTCAAAGATACAGAAGCCAAAAATTACAGGCTACACATGAGCAGTATTGAGAGATTTCAGCAACCAACAATGTAGGGTACTGTTAAATAGTAAACTGAAGCACATTAAATTTCTAAGCATTTATGTGAGCATACATTGATTTGAATCAGACAGCGCTTTACCAACAAGAGGTAAGGGCTACATTTTTCTAGAGAAGACCCTATAGCAAAGAAATTATTTAATTGATTGTAGTCTAAGCAGGCCTTATTTGGGAGAGAGTAACTGGCTACTTGTGATTCGCTGTTTCCATGTTTCATTTTTTCAGATTCAAGTGCATTGATTCTGGCTTAGGTTTTGGTTTTCTTACATGGGCATCCACAGGCATTAGTGCCACCCCAGACTAATGGCCTTGTTTAAATACTTTAACAGAACAGATAGAATATAAAGGTTGAAATGCGAAGGAAACTAAATTACAGATGGCTAACTAATGGGATACTAAACTAACAGATACTAAACTAATGGGATCAGACCTGTGTTAAGAAGTTATCCTGGAAGCCGTGAATGAATCCTGTAGGAGAGATAGGAAGAACAGACTATCACAGTGGCCCACCCAAGAAAGACGTGGCATTGGGATCTGGAAAGTGCAGATACAAGAGATAGTATGAAAACTGACTCAAGTGAATATTGAATTTATGTGGTACAAGGGAGCGGGAGCCAAAGATGACTCAGTAGTTTCCATTTGGGGAGGGTGTTGATGTTTTAGCAAATATTGAGAACTTAGGAGGCATGAGGAACGTTTAGTGGAATGGATAATGAGTTCAGTGTTTGTATATATTTAAGTTGCTACTCAAACACAGTACTGAAAATATCCAGGGGAAATCAGATCTAAGCATAAAATTTGAGAGGAACTTAAGACAGAAGGAAAGAAGGACCAGGAAGAAGAATCAGAAATCACTACATATTTCTTCCAATATGGAATGGATCTTGTCAAGACTTTGGGAAGTTGATTTTCATCTTCAAGGTCTCTCTGCCAAATGGAAAAAGAGATGGGGGCATGTCAAGGAGCCCAGAGAGTATTGGTTGGGGCATGCTGGGGAAGGCAGAGATGGACAAAATCTATTCCATGGAGACCAGATAATAGCCATGGCACAGGGGCCTCCCTGGTAGCACAGGGGGTTAAGTGTCAGCACTATGAAGCTATCCGCAGCCACTGCAGCGAGTTCGATCCCCGGCCAGGGAACTTCCCACATGGCGCAGCAGACCTCTCCTGCCTTGCCCGCTGTTGTCCTCAGCAGTGTACTTAAGTGGATCCTCCTGTTCTGCTCCCCACTCTGTCTCTGGTGAATCCTCTCACTTCCTCCCACACCTCTGGCCTACACCCTACTCCTGTATGAATAAATAAATAAATCTTTAAAAAACATAGCCATGGCACAGGGATAGTGGGGAAGAGCAGCAGACCTTTTTCCTAAGTATGTGTCTTAGGATTTTCAATTTATTTATTTCCTGTATCTCTCATTCCTTCCCTCCCTTCTACACCTCTCCCTCTTCTCTCTATTTTGAAAACCTCCTGCCTGTTCTTGCAGTATCGTCTCCATTATGCCTGGTTTCCATCTACACTCATTCAACCTTGTTGTGAAAATATTAGTACAATAGATAATTTGAGTGACAGACCACGATCACCTAACTTCTATTACAGTATGTTACAAATATTCTATTAGTCACCTTTGTTAATTTCTTATTGTGCCTAATTTATAAATTAAACTTTATCATAGGTATGTGTATATAGGAAAAAACATAGTATATATACGTTGGTTCTATTGGCAGTCTCAGGGATCTTGGACCATATCCCCCATGAATGAGGGGACTGCTATTTTGAACACAATCACTAGATAAAAATCTGCTTTGGAACAGGTGGGGAGAGAGAAAGGTACAGAATTGATTCTAGGCATTAATGGCTTCAGGTGATGAGACCCCAAGCTGGCGGCATGAGTGTGGCAGTTGAGAAGGGAAGGAGGTGGGCAATGTGGAGATCTAAACAAGAAGCCCAGGAGAGAAGGTTGGGAAGCAGATCTCCCTGCCCCCCTAGCCCCCACCCCATCACCACATGCAAGAGTGCATTCTCCACCCTGGGCGCCAGCGAACACCCTGAAAGCCTGTTTGACAAACAAGATAACTGCTAAGATCCCTCAAGTTTAAAGCATGATTAAGTTAACTCTCTTCACCTACCACAAGTCGGGAACCCCTGTCTTGCGACACTCAGAGAGGGATCTTGAACTAGGACATTATCTTGGCAGCCCCTCAGTTTCCACTGTGCTAAAATACAGCCTCCTTCACCTCACAGTGAGTAGTGGCTGATAACATTGATTTACAGATCATGTATTTGCAGATTCACAGAGATTATTAAAAAGTGCTTGTCACTCACCTGCCTAGTGTTGAGCCAAGGAAGCGTTTTTGTGGAGGTTGAAATGCTTCATCGTCCCTTGCCCTTGAAGCACCGTGAATGCCAGGTACCTCCACCTACGGTGACTGCTGGTCAGCATCGCCCCTCCGTGACCTGCCTGCCGTGCTTGCTGCATGTAGTGCTACAGGCCCATGAGTGGTTGCGTCAGGCCAAGCACTTCATTACAGAAATGGCATTTTCACAAGAGAAATGGGTCTGTGTACTGCACGATGCGTTCAGAGAAAGTTGCCAGATATCTGAATAGTACACAGTTTATAAACTGAAGGCGGAAAGAATGTGACATGAAATCGGGAAATTCCACACTGTTACTGTAGATGTGCCACTAGTGTGATGAGAGAGGACACAGACCCAGAAATAATGCTTCCTGCATTCAGCAACCGGAAGCAATTTTTCACAACTCCTCAACTCCCAAAGAGTAGGTGATTGGTAGCAATTTGTGCATCGTAGTTCTCCAGTATTAGCAATCAAATTGCTATTTCTCCAGAGCAGTGAGATGGCTGCTAGCATGAATGTTGTTTAAATATCCCATCTGGCAAACATAGCACATCTCTTTTTACCTCAAGATGAATTTGCAGGTTTGCAGCCTTTTATCATTGAGTAAAATGATTATTTAAAATTAACAAATGCTTTCTGATTACAAAATGGATGCATGTTCCTTGTACATCATTTGCAAACCAGACAAACAGAACAGCACAATGAATAAAAGGATAAATGTTCTTTTGATCCCAGTACTCAGAGATGCCCCATGTTTGTCGATGCTTATATGGGACTGTTCCTCTTGATGGTGACCGTAATAGTCATCATATATATATATTGCGCTTACTGTAAGCCAAGCACAGTTCTAAGTGGCACTTCTCCATTTTGCTGCATAGCAATTCAGAAGGGCATCTTGGAAGAGCTGCTGAGCCATCCAAGACTTCTTACTGCTCTGCAGTACCCCAGCAGCATGCCCCACCGTCACCAGGCAATCAGAGAATGAGGAGCACCATCTTGTTTGCTTCTGTCATTGACCAAAATGTCATTATGCAGCATGTGACTGTAGATGGTTCATGGGACTTTAGGGGTTTTGTTGTTGTTTACAAAACTAGGATCCTGTTACTTCTAAGTTGATTGCTTTGAATGCTAGTTTTCTTTTCCAGACAAGGTAACAACTAGAGAAAGCAACTGTGGAGTTTGCATTTCTGGGCTGTTTGTGTTGCCCCTGACAGGCTATGCTTTGTAGTCTGTAAGGTGATCTCATTAGCAATCATGGTCCGGAGCTGAATGAACTTGAGTCAGAGGATAAACATGCCACTGGCAAGTGAGAATTAGTTGTTACGGTCATGGAATGGGGAATGGCCAAGTTGTGTAAGCGAAGTTTGGATAACCCTAGAAATGAATTCTTTCTTGTGAGTCTCCAAGAGGGCCTTTGAGACATGCTAGAATCATGCTAGGGAGTGTCCTGGAGACTCAGCATAATTGCCTGTGGATTGCCAGCCTGAATGTTGAACAGGATCGGTATGGAGCCAGAACAGTTTGCTTTGGCATTAGTATCAGAGACACACTAAAGAAATGAATTGGCAATAAGTCATTTAATTCCCCCCTATATTGCTATGGAAGTAACGGCCATTTGTCACCTCCCTCAAGTATTTCATGGCATATGTTTTCCTTTCTTCAGGTTCTAGTTATGAAAATTGTGTGGAAGTCATGACAAAAAGTTAATGAGAGAATTTTTAAAAATCTACCATGAATTTGTTCATAGATCATATTTGTCTTTTATAATGTCCAAAAAGATAAAGTAAGTCTTGAAATTTTCTAATTGAATTATAGAAGTTGTGCGTTATCAAATCATTTAGAAATGAATTTAGTAAATTGTTTTTACTCTTCCATCCATCTTTTTTTTTTTTTTTTTGCTAGTTTCCCTGAAATCATAGCTCTTTTGTTTAACAAAGTATACCCATCTTCTACCCAAAATACAATACAATGCCATCTTATCCACTTATCATCACTAGAGCATGTCCATCTGGGTCTCAAGGACTGAAGTGTCATTTTTAACTGGCGCATTATTTTCTTGAAAATGTTACATTTAGTCCTCTTTCTTTTCTCCCTTGGGCAACTTGGTGAATTAAAGGTGTCGGTTAAGTTTCTTAACCCCTGTTCTGGTTAGTGTGATATTTAAGGCTATTCATATGCAGATAACAACCTGTATCTAAAGGAAATGGTAGTTACAACACTGAGAATGGATCGTGTCCAAACGTGTTTGTTGAAATGAATGTTGAGAAGTTGGAACATTGGGATTCATATTATTATGGAGAAGTTCTTGAATACCACCCCCCGCAAAAAAAACCTTTTTAATTCATGATCTTCATCAGTGGGACTCTAAAAATAGGGATCATCTGTAATAACACTGCCATGGGAAAATGCATTCTGAGTTTTCACTTTAGATATTAACATTATGTATCTTCACAAAAGCAAGTTAAGGCACTAGGTAATAGGAACTGGCTTCCCCTCTTATTAAGTGTAACTTTAGACAACTTGCAAAGCCTCACAGAGCTTCAAATTCTTCATCTGTAAAATAGGAAGAATAAAATTATGTTTTGTTTGGTTTTGAGTATTAAAGTAATCCAGTGAGTGCACTCAGAAATGTATTTACAAAGTACCATGTGATAAATGTATCCAGTGTATCTGAGCTTTTACTGTCCTGTCAGATTCTGTCCCTTGCTTTCCATGGAATGAAACCAAGCACACCCCCCCCAGCACTGGGGGTGAGTAACCTCCACCTTGGTCGTCACCTGGAGTGCCTGATCTGACAGGGATGAAAGCAAGGGCTTTAAGAGCTAGGAGAGAGGAGCAAAATAGGAAGAGGAGGCTGTATGGGGCCAGGGCTGGGGAAGGAATGGTATTGCTCTAGATGAGGACTGTGATTTGATCAATCTGGGGCTCAGAGGGGTGCTGGAAATAAGAGATATCACAGGAGCACCACTGAGAGCTCCCCCCTGTCACCCCGACTTCTCCATTCTTCATGCCCCTACCCTGCACTAGAGATATGAATGGAATGGCAGTGGCCTCCCTTCTGTGACCTTGTAGGTTTTCCTCTCTCCCTTCTCAGCTGTCTTTTCTGTGTCACAGAGCCCTGTGCTGCTTGGTGACCCAGGACTAAGACAGGAAGTCCAAAGACAAGAGGCAACACTGGAGTGGACAGCAGGCTGAATCTGGACTCCTCAGGCCTAGTGGGAGGGGAGAGAGCCCCTGCGGCAGCCTAGCTGGAATAACCCTCCCCTTGAGGGCTTGAGGGGTGTGCTAGGGGTGCATATATATAAAACCATTTGGGAAAGAGTTTCTTTGTGAAATTAACCATCTTTTATTGAACTTTGTATTTTGACATTAAAGTACAAATACTGTATTGCTTTTTAAAATTATATATATTCTGTAAATTGTAATATGAAATCTGAAGACCTAATGCAGGGACTGAGAATTAAGAGCATTTTAGTGCTAAAAGGAGACTTTGTGTCATCTTGTCCACCTCTGTCATTACACAAATGGGGAAACTGAAGCCCATATGTGCAGTGTTTCATCAACAGTCATATGGCTACTTAGCAGCAATCAGAACAGTAAGTCAGGTGTTCTACTTCCCAGGAAAATGATTGTCCAGACAGCGAGTGAGCTAGGATGTGCGGGCGTAGATCCTTCTGTCTATAATTAGGAGAGAGACAAGGAAATGGCGATAATGCAACTTTACATTTCAATTCCAGTATGTGCCAGGAATTCCAGTGCAGTCAGAACTGAGGGATTTCAGTGAATCAGAATTAAGTGGAGCTATGATAAATAGCCCTATTCCTGAGCTTTTTGATCATTTTCTGCATTCCCCTGGCCACTTCAAATGCCTTCAGACCACTTGAGCATAGCATCTCCAGGTGCTAAGAATCATCTATTAATGTGATCTTGAACAGTGGTTTGGCCAGGAATGAAACAAGTTTGGTGACTTTCTGCTTCTTCCACAGAATCACAGCATCACTGCAGACCTCTAAACTCGCTTCCATGTGATTCCTTTGCGGGAAAATGAGAACCATGGCATTGCTTACCTCAGAACATGTTAGCAAAGATTTCTGAGATGTGAACTTTAAAGTTTTTAGGTGGAAGCACTTAGTGTCATTACTTAGCATCATTGATATTGATAGTAATTCTGTGGCAAAATAATTATTAAGTGTGCACTGCCACTTTTTTTTTTAAAGATTTATTCATTTATGCATACAAGCTGGAATACAGGCCAGAGACATGGGGCAGCGAGAGGGTTCACCAGAGACAGAGTGGGGAGAAGATGCAGATCGACAGAAATACACTACTGAGGGGAACAGCGGACGAGGCAGGAGAGGTCTGCCATGCCATGTGGGAATCTCCCCGGCCAGGGCGTCAAACTCACATCAACGCTGCCGACAGCTCCACAGCACAGTGCTTAACCACTGCGCCACCAGGGAGGCCCCACTGCCATTATTTTATTGTTGTCATTCATTCATTATAATTATAATCTGAGAAATTGAGGAATTGAATAATATTCCCTTATCTTGATATTCTTATATCTTTTGGTAAATGGGGTTGGAGAGGTATTTTTATTTTCATAAAAAGAAATACTTTTAAAAAGCTAAAGGAGCCATCCAGGGGTGGAGTGACCTCCCCATCTTCAATGCTGCCTTTCTGCGCCCTCTGAGAGAGGCTGTGGACCCCCTTCAGGAAGATTATTTTCAAAGGCTACTCTGAAAGTCTTATTCCAAGCCTTCCCCCTCCATCATAATTTGAGTCTAACTTAATCATACTTGGTGGAACTTTGTTTATAAAGCAAGTGGCCTGAAAGTGAATTCTTTGCTTTCCACTGTGAGAATTTGTTTTGTATTCAGAACAGATATAGAGATCTTTGACATCTTTATGCTCCTTCTCTTTTTGTTGAAAAACCCTCTTAATTTCCCAGACAGGTGATTTAGCCCTAGTGTAAACCAAGTTACTTTCATCTGGACATCGTTTAGGTAAGATTTAATTGTCCTTCCCTTCTCCCCTTTTATTCATTAGGTTTGCACTTTTCCTCATTCTAGCTCTCAGAGTGATTGAAATATACTGCCTTTTAAGTATTCTTAAAAGAAGAAATCTGCATTTAAAAATCTGTATTTAGCAATCGAGTGTCTTTGCTGTTTTCTGGGAAAATATGTGAAAGAAAACAAAAGGGCAAATAAGAGTATAACGTAACTCACTGGCCCATAGAGTTTCATGGCATTAAAGGAATCTCAGCCTTTAGAATAAGTCCCAGACTCCTTGTTAAATAAGTTTTTTAATCAGTTCCTTTACACTAGTCCACATTTGACTTAAAATATTTGAAAGGCCACAAACTAGTGACAACAAGTTCCACCCTCGTAGTGAATTGGGGGTGTGGAGCAGGCCTGGAGCTCAAGGACCCCAAGTGGCCTCTCTCCCGGTTCTTGTCTTCTGGGAGGAAAGAATTCAACATAGAGACCAAAGAGAGCAAGAAGAACTGGGAAGCTCTCCAAGCAGAGAGGGGATCTAAATGGGTAGCCAACTGATAGAAAAGAGAAAGGACAAGAAAGCTCTCTGAGCAAAGAGGGGACCCCAGTGGGTAACCACTGAGGGGACAAGAAATAGGTGCTTATATGGGTATAGTGGGCAAAGAGTGGCGGTTTGGTTATTGGGTGGCTCCATGTTGTACGACTTGCCGATCATCTGGGCTCATGCGGTCTCCTAAGCTACCAAGGCCCGCTGAGTTTGCCCATGTTACGTGGCCTTCCTTTCCAAAACTAGCTTTGGCCTGCTGCTTTAGCATCGTGTTACTGTTTTTGGTGTTCTAGACATTCTACTCTTTACTGGGTTTGTTGGGGGCACCCTCCTGGTCTGGGATTATCCTCCAATCAGACTGATAAATGGACCTAGGGCATCTGAGCTTGGCTGGGGACACCCTCCTGGCTCCAACCAAGCGTTTCTCAATAACTGGACTTAGGAACTTGGGGTACCCTGTTCCTAACTGACTGCTGATACCCATTTCCTTAACTTCCTCCTTCAAGGTGTAGAACTGCTAGAAGCTTAACCTAATTTGCAGGAAATTTAAGTTAATGAATGTAATGTTCAAGATTTTTCTCCCATGAAGTGTTCCTATGCACCTTTGACTTTTTTATACGTTATGAAATCTAGTACAAAATGTTATTTTGTGCAACCTAGCATTTTCTATTTAGATGTTTCAGTTGCTTCTAGTACTTTAAGTACATTCTAGATTCTCCACCAACTAGAAAACACTGAGAAGCACTTATCATTGCAGTAGAAGTATATTCACAGAATCTCTTAATGGCTTATTATTTCACCCCCTTGGAAGATCGCAGTTTTTGCAAATGAAGGTTAATCCATGGGGAGTGATGTAAGAAAATTTTTGATAACATAATGCCACCTTCCAAAATTATCACCTTCATCTTTTTCCCCTACTTTCTTTTGTATTTTCCTCCCACTTATGTTTTATATTCACTACCATTAATTGAATATCAACCATGTGGCAACCATATACTATCCTCCAAGCAGGTCATCTGTGTAGATGAAGATACAAACACTCAGAGACCAGACTTTTCCAGTGTGCTGTCCTTTCTCTCTCCCCTTTCTTTTCTACCACATTTGTCTTACCTTTTTTACTTATTTTTAATTGCTGTAAAATACACATAACGTAACATTTACCATCTTGTTGATTTTTAATGTATGCAGTTTAGTGTCACAAATATTTATATTGTGCTGCCTTCCACAGTACCCACCCACAGAACTCTGCATCTTGTAAAATTGAAACTCTGTACCTTCTGACCAACAACTCCCTATCTTTCTACTTTCAGTTGCTATGAGTTTGACTATATTAGGTACCTCCTATATGTGGACTCCATGGTAATTGTCCTTTTATGACTGGCTTATTTCACTTAGCATATGTCCTAAAGGTTAATCCATGTTGTAGCATGAATCAGTATTTCCTCCTTTTTAAGTCTGAGTAGTACTCTATTGTATGTGTATACCACATACTGCATGTTATTTATCAGTGGACACTTGGATTGCTTTTGGTTGCTGTGATGCTGATATGAACTTATTTATGCTGCTTTTCCCTCTCCTCCCCCCTTCCCACCACTGCTTTCTCTTCTGTCTGTATTATTGGCTCATCAGTGGTACCCAGTGACACTGCTTAGTCCCACTAGCTTTGCCTTTCATTTCACGTTTGATTTTCCATGTGTCTCTATATTTTTTGTCTTTGCTTAGTCTTGGATGAACTCAAGAGAACTCTTCAGATCTTCAAGGAATTATATTGAAGTGAAAATCAGTGCAAGACATTAGGCTAGGTGTATGAGATAGCACCCGAGGTAGGGGGACTGGGGAGATGGGTAGCAGAGTAGGGGTTTGGTCCCCAACTTCAAGGAACTTTAAACTTGCAGCTATTTATCACTTTACTGGTTACTTTAAATTATTTGTAAATTTTATTGTCAGATTTATTCACTATGTCTGGGACAAGTGTGCCTCTACTCTAGGACACTGGACAATGACTGGAGACAGTTTTGATTGACTCAACTGGTAAGGGAGTACTGTTGGCATCTAGGGCAAAGGTAGAGCACAAGGCAGCCTGCACAACACAGAATTGTCTGACCCAAAATATCAATAGTGCCAAGGTTGAGAACCCCTGCGATATGTAATAATGTGTAATTTAATACTGATTAATCACCTAGTAATGAACATACAAATGTACAAGTCATTTTCCTAAAGAAAAATTCCTTATGATAATGCAATAACTTAAAATCAAGTTAGCATTTTCCAACCTATAATTTTAATTTTTTGCTAATGGTTGAGTGGAATTTTAATATCTAGGGGAAATTTTCTAGTAAAAACTTCATTTGAAACACATAACTTACCACTTAACATATTGGCATTTAAATTGAGAGAATGTCAGCAGAGTTAATAAACTTTCTTTGAACTTGAAAGTCACTGTGTAATTGCCCCCTGCCTATCTCTGTCTCGTTTCATTTAGACTAAGGTTAGATTTAGAACTTAGCTCCTCTACAGATATCTTAGGAAGAAGTGCTGAAATCCATGAAGATGTCTTGCAGCATCGATTTAAAATATTCCATGGAATACCCACTTACTAAATAACATAAAAATAAAAAATAAGGGCCTCCTTGGTGGCGCAAGGGGTTAAGTCTCAGCACTATGAAGGTATCCGCGACCACTGCAGCACGAGTTCGATTCCTGACCAGGGAGCTTCCTGCATGGTGCAGCAGACCTCTCCTGCCTCACCCACTGCTCACCTCAGCAGTGTATTTCAGTAGATCCGCCTATTCTGCTCTCCACTCCGTCTCTGGTAAATCCTCTCACACACACCCCCACCTCTGGCCTACACCCCAGTTCTTATATTCATAATTAAATAAATCTTTAAAAAAATAAATAAAAAATAATTGTTCTCAATCTACCGCTTTTTCTGATCTGGAATACTAACTAGGAAACACCTCATTTAGTTATTGGCTTTCTGGTTCCTGGATTTAGTAATGAATTATGGTTTCCAAAGCTTTCATCCATAAAGTTAAACTAGCAAATGGAATGGGTTGAAAAAATAATCATTTGAGGATTTATATGCAGACACCATGTTAGGTACCTATAGGGAAGGAATGCTTGAGACCCAGAGTTGCTGCCCAAGACCTTATACCAGTCTCTGATAGATAGGCCAGGAAAGATAGCCATGGGGCCATTGATGAGAAGTCACCCTGGTAATGGTTCACTGGGGCACATGTTTGAAGGCTTGGCTGACTCAACTCAATGAGCCTAGCTGGGATTAGACCAAGAATAATTGTGGAGCCTGTGATGAGATCAGCATTCCCTCCTCACCAGTCCCAATCCTTTGTAAATTTTTAGTGCTGAACACTGAAAACTGATGCTTATGGTAAGCATCTAGAACTTCTTTCTTAATTGCCAAGGAAAGAATAGATTCCAGCCTGGTATTCCAGTTTCCTGGTCCTATTCTGCAGGTCATCCTGGAAGTGCCTTCCTGCCCAAAGACGCGAACTGATGCTCAGGCACGTGAACCACATGACACCACGTTTTTCTCTTCCAGGACCTGGGAAGAAGGCAAGGTGCTTGTCTTTGATGACTCCTTTGAGCATGAGGTGTGGCAGGAGGCCACATCCTTCCGGCTGATATTCATCGTGGATGTGTGGCACCCAGAATTGACACCCCATCAGAGACACAGTCTTCCTGCAATTTAGCAAGTTACTCTGGCTCGGGACACAGTGGAGAGAGACGATCTTTCTGATTCTGTCTCCTTGCACGTGGGGATACAAGTTTGAACACCGAGACCCTTAATTCCTTTGACTTGTAACCCAAAAAATTCCACACTTCCTCCTAGGATGAGAAGACACTAAAGGGATTATTTGCCTCACTGCAATGCATTTAGAAAATATCTAGCTGTCTTTTGCCCATTAGAGTACCTATTTGATGCCTGTATTTCAGGTGAATAATACGTCATAGCTTCTACCTTGCCAGCCAAAGATATTTTTCCCACATAGCGTAGGATTAAATCAGTGTAAAATGAGAAAACATGTAGAAAATGTGAATGGATTGCTTTAGTTTGTAATTTTTCTATGCAATTATATTTTTCTAGAGTAGCTAGATGATTTTTTCATCATGTACCACTACTTTTTTGTTGATTTTAATGTCAAGCCCTGTAAATGCATTACTTCTACCTGTTTAGTGGTAACTTTCCTGGTGAACTCAGACTTCCCTCTTTTAATTATTTTTAGCAAAAGACTAATATGAAGAAAGCAGTTTTACTTTCCTAATAAAAAAATTAGAAACTTCTTTTTTTAGGAGAAATGACTTCTAATACAAAGGACAAAGTCATAATTATGGCAAGACCTGTGAGCGCTACTGCTAGTTGAGTCTATTTGCTTTTTTATCTTCACTTTCAACCAAGTCTTAATTTCTCTCCTTGCTATGCAAATGGTAGAGTTATTGTCAAAATCACATTTTTTACAGAGAAAATTTTATCACACTGCAAAAGGTAATGGAATCATTTTATGTTGAGTCATAAAAATACCACATTTAAATTTTTTTAAGTATTGGAACTTTTGGGCAAACAAGTAAAATTTCCCAAAGTAAAATTTTTGTCTGAGCTGGTGGGACATAGGCCCCATGAGTGTTGGCTGTCTGGAATCCAGAGTGGCTTTGCCTATATTGTAAACCCATGTGAGTGATAATGTTCGGTTCTTCATATGATTCCCATCACAATTTCATTAAAATAGGAAAGATGGCCCAATGAAAGATCAAGAATGCCAAGATATAGAAACAGTAATTGAAAGATGGCCTTTCCAAAGGTGATGAAGCCTTTAATTTGGTAGAGTATTAATGCACTAAATTTTTGTACTTTCTATATAAGAATTAGCTGGATGTGTTAGCTGTGAGAATGTTACGGGATTTTTGCACTGAATTTTAAGCCAATAGGAACAAAAATGCTTAAGAAATGACACATATATTACCAAATTTCATTCACAGGTGCTTGTGCTTATTTTTCCTTCTAAGGACAAAGGAGAATGCTTTATCTCATTTAAAAGACCTTTATAGTTGCAGTGGACCTTTTTTGCTTGACCTTGAGGACATTAGCTTCCAACTTTCCAGTTTGCAAAATATTTATCCTAATCCTATCTCTTTTACCAGTATTCAAAAATCCCACTAAAATAGATGGATAAATATGTGAGGAAACATATCAAAATGAATCACCAAAGTCTAGAAGAGAAAGTAAACTCTTGGGGGAAAAAGGGTATTTTTGTCCTCTGGTATTTATTGAACAAAGGAAATGACTGACAAAGGACAATACAATCCAATGCTCATGTAGTAACATTCATGTCACTTATTGAATTTGGTTTTTGTATGTATATTGCATACACATAAAGAAATTCAAAGTATGAGTTTGTCATTGTTGAACCATCATCATACATTCTTTAATGAAATCATAGAACAGAGTAAAAACTAGCTCTTAACTTAGTAACTGTAATATGGCATTTAAAAATGGGTCACTACAGTAGGATTCTAAATATTGCCAATTGAAAAGCCAGAATCATTATTATTGTTGCAAAGTGTTGGCAATGATTGACTCCAAAAGCATTTTAAATACTTGGCTCCCACAACTATTTTATAAACCCAAGTAATAAAATGGATTTTCTAGTTCATTTTAATTCTTCATCTTTCTTCCCTATGTCATGGTATATCAGAAAACTGTTTCAGTCCCACATTGGTAGAATTATTTCAGTGTTATTATTTTATTATTTGAAAGTTTATGCAAAATGAATTGGTTTTATTTAAATTGTAATGTAATTGTTGATAAATAATTTTGATTCAGTTTCAGTTTTATTTCAAGGGTGGAATAAAAAAAAAATAACCAAAATATTACTTGTTATTATTCTCTACAAGTAAAAAAAAAAAATAAAACACTAGATTCATTGATAAAGAGATGTAGTAAATGTTAAAGAATATTGTAATAATATCTATTGAGGGTGATTATGGGCAGTTGAATCACCTCTTTCATTTGAATATTTTAGCTAACAAATTATCCCTTCCAAATACTTAAACTATAAATCATATTTTACTCCCATTATCAACTAAAATATTTTTGATTTGACATTGAGCACCAACTGGTCATACAAACAAATGCCCATGTCATGCAAATGATTGGGAGATTAAGGGATATCTAAAATAATCTAAAAATCAAAACTGGTTTTGGGAAACATGGCACAGGTAGGTATGTCATATCCTGTGATATCTGTTTATTTTTATTTAATTTCCTTTGAATGGCTAGTTGGAACTCCATTTCTAAGAATAGACAACAAAATAAAATGATCTTTGGCATTTCATCCTGTGTTCCTAGTCTTATCTTCAGTGCTTGCATATTTAGCCATCCTTAAGGGTCTTCCTCCATGATCAAATACCTTCCTCTCAACAAATCCCAGCCCTTTTTTTACACCTTTAAGTGATTGCAGGCGGGTGGGTGGGTAATGCTGTTTTAGCACTGTTCTTTGTTGTAGTGACCCATGTGAGGCAACTTGAATGGATTCATTAATCACTGACAAGTAATTTTAATGACACCCCCAGCCCTTCTGCAGACACACGCAGCATGTGGGAAGTCACATTGTTAAGATTATTTCATCATATTTCAAATTGCATGTGTCTTTTCAAGTCAGCTCATGATAATCAGCTGGAGGCCTGACAAAAGATGTGACAACAAAATCATTTTTTGCAGGATATTAAAATAAACAAACTGCAAATAGCCAGACCTACAAGAATATGCTCTTAGGCTGAACAATTCGATGCTGGTGATGAGGTCAAAGGAAATAACTGAATGAGAATGAAAATTACTGGAGATACTATTATCTCAGGGCTTTGTACTACATTAAACTTGACAATCTTGTCTGCACAATTTAATTCTGAAACATCTACTTGAAATGCACTTAATCTTAAATTGCAAAAACTGAAGAGGGTCTCTGTGTGATTCCTCAGAAAAATCCTTGTCCTGATGCACTATATGCATCAAATTTTCTTTTTCTTAAGTTCATTTAATACCATAAATATGGGAAGAGGGGGAATCTTGTTTACATAAATGGCCTTGCTTCATCCTATAATCCTCTTTAGAAAAAAAAGAAAAAGCATCTCTCAAGTCTTTATTCAACTTTGGCTGCTCAGACCAATGGCTGGTGACAGCCATCGCTAGGTGGCAGGAGTGAAGGGCCTGTGTCAAGCCAAACGCATGTCTGTGTGGGTCAGTTGCTCATGTGCTTCCTGGTGGCTGATACCACTGAAGGCTGGCGATATGCAGAAGTATGGGGGTGACTCAGGGTTCAGTCCAGAGCCAGGAGTGGCTGAGTGTTCTCATTCTCTCCCTTCTCCTCATGTTTCAGGGTACCAGCTTCTACCACAGACTGAGATCTAAATAATAGGGGAAGGAAAAAGATAAGATCACAAACAAGTCATGGTGGCAACAATTTTGTAACCTTGGAAGGCATTTGGATTTTATGTTTCTCCTATTATTCAGAAGATTCAAAATAACCATAGGATTTGCCACCTCCCACCCCACACCCGGATATCTCTTTCTTGCTTTTGTGTCTTTTATATCACCTTTTTATGGGGAGAGGCATCTTGCAATCTTCTTTGCAGAAATCTCTTCTATTGGCAAGAGAAACACCTAAGTTCTAGCCACCACTCTGCCCTAGTATCTAACCATTATAAGTCTTCAGCTACATAAAGCCAAAATAAATCTTGGATTTTTAATGTCTCAAAATTCTTTTTGAGCCTTTATCTCTCAAGGCTATAGGAAACTATCACAAATGATTAAGACCTTAAGCTTTGGAATTAGATGGTAAATGTAGATTGTAACCCTTACTCACCAAAGAGCCTTGGGGAGTTTTTAAAATCTCTGGACCTTTATTCTCTCACCTGCAATAGAGAACTATCACCTACCTCACACATTTGTTGATAAGGACTAAAACTAATAATGTACATTAATCATTTGCCATGTAAATGTTGTTTAAATGTATAGACCCCTCTATCACCACCATTATTTGCAATAATAGTTACAGAATATCTCTTTAACTTCTAATGTGTTCTTTCATATTGGAATGATACACTTTTTTTCTGGGTTTATATCATGGTTAAAAACATTATTTTCCAACTTAAAGAGAAAATGTTGTAAGTGTTATGTATGCAGTAGACATTCAATAAATGTTCATATACTAAATAAAACTTTCAAAACATTAAGAAAATGGTTGAATTGGGTTGTTTAAATAAGCAAAATTTACATATGCATGTGGTAAATAGCTCAATAGGCCTGATCTGCCCAAACTCTACATTCCAGAGACCTTCCACATGGTCCTTTAATTGACCTCGCTGAACCCGTGGGAGTATTCTGCCTGATAAAAGTTTCTTTGTGTACCTCAGATTTGGGTCCATGCCACCTAATTTATGGTAAGAACATGATATATGTGAATGTCTGCTTTTGCATGCCTGAGATTTGGATCACACTGTCAATTTGATCTCTTCTTGTAGGGCAGTGGGGGAGTAAAAACCAAGGAGCTAAGGTCAGTCTCACAAACACTACATGCCTATGTTGCTGACACCTGAGACCACCCCCCCAATAAAAAATGTGGAAACCAAGGTGCATAGGTAAGCTTCCCCTTTTAGAGATACTGTATATGCTATCACATCCTTTCTGAGAGAATGAAGCTCTACATGCCTCCACTGAAAACTGGAAACTTGTAATTAGTCAACGACTCTGGGACTCCACTCTACGACCTTCTTTCAAAAACTTTTCTGATTTTAGTTTGTATTCTTTTACTGTAACAAACCATAACTATGAGTATAATAGCTATTTTGGATCTAATGGAGTCTTCTAGCAAATTGTCTAAACTGAGGGTGGTCTAAAGGACCCTAAACACAATATATACTAACATTTAATGTCTGTTATGTATGCACCTGATATTGTTGTAAGTTATTTTTCATGTATTGTTACATTTTCACAACCCTAAGGGGTGGTACTATTATTGCCTCCATTTTAAAAATTAAGGGATCAGAGAATCAAGTAGTATAAGAAAGGCAACACAGAGAGAGTGCAAAGCACCACTTACCAACAATATAGGCTACAGAGCTGTTTAGCTGAAATATGTAGTGTTCATTCCACCTCACTAAAAATAATTTTCTGCCTATTGCCTAAGATTATTGGCTCCACTCAAGATAGATATATATTATGGAAAGCAAACAATAAATCAAGAAACAAATCAGTATAGTTATCTCAAAACGATTGGTTTCTATTTTAAATATCAATCCAAACAAACAGTCAAATTTCTGGCATGAAGCCTAACCTGTGAAAGTAAAATGGATTCATTTACTCTTGGAATAGTGCAGAGAAAGTCCCAGGTTGTCATTTTAATTGTAGTTTTATACACTTCATATGCATTTATCTCTGCATTATTTAAGGGCCTGATATATGTGTATATGTTGGGGTAGAGGAGGGAATAGATTTAGATATGGAACATAAAAACCTAAAATCCATAAAACATTAAAGCAAACATGAAGAAAACCAGATCACAAATGCCCACACAGGCTCCCTCCTGCCAGCACCTTGGACAGCTGCCTAAATGCTCTGTCCTACACTCTGGTGAAAATGGAGGATATTGATGGCCATTCCACTTTAGAGACCTTAAGTTGCATTTCTTGTCTCTCATGCACTCTATTTTACAACATGGCAAATGAATCACAGTCAGAAGGTTCGAAGGGACCTTAGTGACCCACTAAGATAACCCAATAGGAAATATTCAGTAAGGGGCCATGCAATCTTTCTTGAACATATCCAACTTGAGAAACCCACATCTCCCACCCCCATGCCTTTGGGGAGGCAACTCTGTTAGAAAGTTCTTCCTTACACTGAGCTCAAACCTATATTTTTTGAAATTTCTACACACTATTTCTGGCTTTGTCTGTTAGAATCACCAAAATGCATGTAATCCATCTGCTCCACATAACAGCTTTTTAAGAATTTACCTAGTTCCTTTCACAATTCTCCCCACCCCCAGCAATGCTAACCAATTCCTCTTGTCCAAGAGTTTATAAAATTTACCACTCCAGCACCCTCCTACATGTCTTCATCAATTGGTTACCCACAATTGAACAAAGGACTCCTGGTGTCACCTCAAAATAGAATGAAATTATTGCTTCCTTTTTTTCTATTTCTATGCTTCTGTTGAAATATAAAATATGCACCTAGAATTGCATTAGTTTTTCTGGCACTCACATAACATAGCAGAGGGAAAATTTCGCTGCAATTGCACATGCCATTGTTAACCCTTTCTCTCCCATCTTGAAAGTGCGTGGTTGAGTATTAAAAGCCATCTTTTGGCTTTTAATTTTAATTTGGTTTATATTTCCACCCTATCTCCATCCTTTTGGATCTTGAAATTAATATTGGACTTGTTTCCAAACTCCCCCGACTCTATTTTGGAAGCTACCATGAACCAAAAAATCTACGAATAATCAAATTATGAATTTTAAAGAATATTTATACTCATTTATAATAAGAAATGGTTATGAATAGCTTCCACCCTCAGTCAGGATGTACACAAGTGCACAAAACCTTCATTCTTCTGTGGAAATACTGCTTCAGAGACCCAGTCAAAGATCCACAAACAGGGGATTGCTATGATAGATACCCAGAGAAGAGGGTGTTGAGGAAAGGGAGGCATTAGTTCTAGAAGGAGAGAAAGGAGGCTAATGACTGTCATAGTTTAGTACTTCAGGTGATTATGGGGGCTCAAAATTTATTCTATGTGATTTCTTTCAATATGTATACCAAAAAAGGGGCCTCAGAATGCAGGCTCTCATCTCATATTAGGTGATTGTCCATTAACAAGTGAACAATTCTAAAGAACTGATCATGAAAATCCAAACATATATTTTTCTGGTCTACATCCCCCCACTGGAAAAGATGACCATAGCCTCTTTACCTTCAGCATGACATAATTCCATTTACGCATTCATACAATGAACATTTGATATGAATAACATACTATATTGTGAAATATTTAAACTCATTGGAAAAAATAGGTGAATCTTGCTTTTTAAAAATCAATTATGAAAAGTGATGCAAGAGAAACATCCATCTTAAATCTTGCCCTCAGTCCAAATAGCTGAATCAAAGTGCTCAGTGGGAAAACTGACCAACTGATCACTGCTAAAAATGTCTCTAATGCTTGTAAACAGAGTTCTCAGGAATTGCTCCTTTAGTACATTAACAATGGAGGAGACACTTGCCTTGCAACTTTGTCATTCAAATCATTCCTGGTGTTAATGTCCCCATTTTTGCCCTCTCACAAGAAGCTTAACACTTCTATTAAAATAAACATTTCAGACTTTTCTCTTGGTTCCTCTTTCCATCATTTCCATCAGCTTAACTCTAAGGACAGGCAGGGGAGTGAATTTGAACTGTTTCAGCCATCATTATCTCCGTGGTGTAGCAGACAACCCTAACAAAGTCTTCTTAGTCGCCTTGATAGCCTTCTATTTTCCTGCACATATGTTTCTCTCTCTCATCCCCCACACCCCACTCCTCCTGTGCATTACTTATCCCCTTTCCTCTCTAAAATTTGGATCTTCCCCACTCCATATGATTCAAGATCTATAATTGTGGCTTAATTTTTACTGAATTCCAGGAAAAACAAGGTGAAAATAGAACTGTTCACCATGAACAAGTCCACTCTGTACAGATTTACAATTGGAATGAGAGTTATCCTCTCAAAGGATTATTTCCAAAAATTTATTAGCTACTTTCTCTCAACAACTACCAATACATATTCCACTAAAGAGCTGCCAGTGCCTGACTTACGCTTTGTGGACTCCACATAAGAGCACAGACTCTGTTATTCAGCTCCAGGCATAACCAAGAGTCAAGAAGGCATGAACTGTAAGGACTCAGAGATAACTCAGTAAATGCTCACTTGAATCAGGTCCTATCCATTTATTTTCCAGAGACCAACCTCAATCCCTCCACCAGGAAAGCACTCCATAGTCCTGACTTTATTTTTTAAAGTTATTGATGGGCATGGCTTTATGGAATATCACACAATTATTTAATATCCTAGTGAGCCTATATAAAGACTTCTAAACACAAAGAAAGCATTAAAGAGTTATTCCAAGTAATTCTGTTCAGCCTTTACCTACAATTTACAGCATCAAGGAAATCCCCCTAAGAGTTCCAATCTGAACGTGAATGATGGCTCCACCACTGGCTCTGTGATCTTGGTTGAATTCCCTTGCCTTCCAGGTAAAGTGGAAATTTGTTAGCACAAGGAGTACAGACCTCTCTGATCATCCATATCTCAGTCTCACTGTGGATTGTATGGAGTTGAATGATACACATTCTTCAACTGTAAAACAATGACCTTGGACAAGGTTGAAGTTTTAGCCCCAAGATTTTGTGAGCTCTGATTAGTTCACAAAACGAACATCTACCCATTCTTGAAAATAATTAGACCTCGTTTTTCAGAGTTCTACAATTCAGACTTGGAGTTAATTTATTCAGACTAAGTACCTCATTAACTCAGCATTTGTTTTTCCTTTCATCTAGAAAAACATAAAAATACTAAAAATAATCAAAGCTAGTCAGACATAGAAAGATTTTCTTGAGGTTAATAAGATTTTCTTGAGGTTAATAGTTGCCAAATACATTTAAGTTTAATGAGTCAAAAAGATTTACCTTTTAAAACTATTTTTTACTTCCATAAACTTCTAAATGCTGAATTCAGAGCTGCCAAGTACTACTTAATAACTATTTTCCTGTGTTCATTTACGGTGTTTCTGTTTAAAGTATCTGATTTCCACAAGAGGTTGGTCCACGGGTTACAGTTTACTGCTACAGGAGTAGCTAAATTGTAGTTACCAAAGGTGTTGCAGTGTGCACAAAAATTCCAGTTGGCATTCAGTAAATCTTATTGGTCACATATGCTATTGGTTTGAGGATATTTTGGAAAAGAAGATTTCAACACACTGTTTGCTTGTGACTAGAACCTACAAGATAGTTTCCCAACTCCTTGGCTCCATTGGTATCATCATTGTCTCCATTACCATTATCATTAATAACCACAACCAAACCATTTATTGAGCACTTACTATTCCCCAGGTTCTGCACAAAATCTTTAGCCTGCATTACCTGTGTTTAATGTTCACAATAATCTTCTGAGGAGGATAGTGTTAATTCCATTTTGCAGATCAGGGAACTGTGCCTTAGAGAAATCAGTTCATTCAAGATTCCATCGTTAGTCATAGAACTATAATATGAACCTAAATATAACTATAATCTGCACTCTCAAACACTATGTTATTCTCTTACTAAGTCTGCAACTTAGTAAGACACCAAAGGACATAAACATATATATCAGGAACTGTTCATATTTGAGTTCTCAAAGAAGCATTTATCCTATTAGCATTGGTGAATCCAATAGTTAACACAATCACCTATCATTTACAAAAAAAAACTTTATTTTAGACATAGTGAACAAAACCAGAAAAGAAATAGCAAGACTTCATTTAGAAAAAAGAATGTTCTAAGCATTGCAAGTTACGCAATCATATCTTCATGGAGAATGACCAGCATGACATTTAATAATATTTCCAGATCCTTTCTTCTAAGTGTATAGCATTCACCCAAATGTCTGGGAACACCTCTAGACACTACAATCAACCAACATGGAAAGTGGAATGAGTTGGAAAAAGGAGATTAGATTTGACTGAGAAGAGAGCTCAGCTGCCAGAAGACAAATCAGTGCAGGAAGCTGACAACGCAAGGAAGGGATGGGTGTGGGGAGCCCAGGAAAACCGTGGTAGGAACTGGCAACTGCCATAGGGACTTCTGCTTAATTTATTTACGAAAAGGTTTAATTGCCCTTCATAAATTATGCATTCCTGTTATATTAACTCACAAGTTTTCCTCTGTAAAGTGATGGGAGATTATTGCCATAATCTCCATGGTGTGAGATTAACAAAGTGCTTAGAGGTCTTTGGAGAAGAAATTATTACAATGGAAGTATTATTGTACTAACACCTCCCTGAATATATAATGTTCTGAGCATGAACAAATGACATTCTGCCCTGCCTGGTTGCAGAGATCACCCAACTCTGCCCACTTGAAGAAAACAAAGATTGCAAACTTAGAAAATAGGTATGGGGCCATAGATTGTTTATATGGTAAAAATATTTTTAATTTTATCCTGCAGTTTATCCAAGAATTCCTTTGATCAGAGCAGTCTGAATGCATCTAAAGTATGAGAGTATTCAGGTTATAAACAGTGTGTGTTGTGTCTGAATCCTTTGTAGGAACATGGGCAACAGCATCAGGTCTATAATGTTTGTTAGGGCCCATTCTCTATGTGAACCAGTCAACCATGCTTACAGTCATTCCACATTCTGTGCGTGTAGGTCTACAGCGTTTTGAGGATTGTATGCAGTTAGATACCTCAGTGCGGACATGACTGTCCTGAGATGATCAGGGGCATAAATTGTACATGTTTAACAGGCAGATGTTCCTGGAGAGTTTTTTTTTTTTAAAGATTTATTTATTTATACATACAAGCTGGGGTACAGACCAGAGGCGTGGAGCAGCGAGAGGGTTCACCAGAGACAGAGTGGGGAGCAGAACAGGCAGATCAGAAATACACTGCTGAAGGGAGCAGCAGGCGAGGCAGGAGAGGTCTGCCGCACCATGTGGGATTCCCCCCGGCTGGGGCATCGAACCCACATCGCGCACTGCAGGGAGCTCCACAGTGCAGCGCTCAACCGCTGCGCCACCAGGGAGGTCCTGTTCCTGATGAGATTTTTCCTACCACCAATCACAGTTCAAAAAAGCAATCCAGGGCCTCCCTGGTGGCCCAGCGGTTAAGTGCTGCACTGTGGAGCTGTGGGCAGCAGAGACACAAGTTCAGCGCCCGACCGGGAAGATTCCCACAGGGTGTGGCAGACATCTCCTGCCTAGCCCGCTGCTCCCCTCAGCAGTGTATTTCAGTCAATCTGCCTGTTCTGCTCCCCACTCTGTCTCTGGTGAACCCTCTCGCCGACCCACGCCTCTGGCCTATACCCCAGCTTGTATGCATAAATAAATGAATCTTTTTTTTAAAAAAGCAATCCAGCAAGTGGCTATAGGGGCTTGCTCCATCTGCTTTGAAAAAAAAAAAACATTATCTTTGATTAGATTTACAATGGCAAAAAGAACTGCTAGTCAGTTTCAGAGCATTCTGAATTATTCTTAATTATCCTCCTCCTGAAATGGGTGCTGCACATAGAGTGGAGTCACTTTGTTAGAATTAGAATATGATGTTCTGATCCAGGTAGAGAAATTCCACAAGCTGTTAATAGCTGAGATAATAAGGGTGATTCATTCCATCTGAGTTTGGAAAGAATGGTTAGTGTTCTTGATAAAAACTACCTTTCATGGTTCTATTTTTTTTTTAGCCAAATGATGTTATGTTAATAGATCTAAATGACAGTCAGTTAGTGGATTTTAATTTTTGATGTTTACTAGATATGCCTGATTATCATTTGCATATCTGGAAGTTCTCCCCCACTCAGAACAGGGCTAGAGGACAGCACACTGCTTGAAAAGTGTGAGGGAGGAAGTTGCTTCTCAATTGTGTCTTACAGACAGGGTAGAATATGGGCAGGTAGGAATTAGAGCAGCTATCCAAGACAGCTGCTGTGGCTTGAGCAAAGTTAAGTGGCCAAACAGGTGCTCCATAAACCCTGTAGAAGGAAGGAATACACAAATAATGTGAGAACGGATGTGACATAGGAAAAATTGCATGCAAATTGGAATGAATAGAAATGAATTTAAAATATTTACTGCTACAGGGTAAAGTGAATTAATCAGGCTTTTTATGCCACTAGCCTCTTTGTTTATCACCTGGCAGCCTTGACCTTGTTAATGCTGAAGGCTCTTGGGAGTGTGGGCGCAAGGCCTATGCATACCTGATTGTGGACACCTGGAGCGTGGGTTGGGGCATATATAAGTGTGCACACCTGCGCCTAGAGGCCAGGGCTATAAGGGCACCATCACAGAGGGACGGCAGCTACGAGAGAATGAACATTGTGACTACAGAAGAGCGTAAAGACTTGCAGGGGGCTGAGAGGTTCAAGCCCCCCCGCCTGTCCTGCACCTGGTTGCCCCACTACAACCACCTACTAGGTCTGAGACCTTGGGTAAGTCATTTAACCTTTCTGTGTGAGCATGTGATTTAGAGGCATAGGATAATCCCTCTCAGACGCCTGTCACCCACCACCCATCATCAAGGCATCCATACTTCTCCACCATAGTTCATTGTGCCCCCTCCGCACTTTGCTCTCCCCCCTTTCTCTTCACCTCTGCTAACATCAATTTTTTTTTAAGATTTATTTATTTATACATACACGCTAGGGTACAGGCCAGAGGTGTGGGGCAGCGAGAGGGTTCACCAGAGACAGTGGAAAGCAAAACAGGCAGATTAGAAATACACTGCTGAGGGGAGCAGCGGGCGAGGCAGGAGAGGTCTGCCGTGCCATGTGGCATTCTCCCCAACTGGGCATCGAACACGCATCGCGCGCTGCCGACAGCTCCACAGCGCAGCGCTCAACCACTGCGCCACCAGGAATGCCCTGCTAACATCAATTTTATAGTCAGACTTCAAATGTTATTTATTGGTTCAATTTTGTCTGACCCTTTGTTTTGTTTCTCTATATTCTACAAATAAAGGAAATCATCCAGCATTTGTCTTCCTCCTTCTGACATATTTCACTTAACATTACCCCTCCAGTTCCATTCATGTTGTCATAAATGGCAAGAGTTCATCTGTTGTTTTTTTTAAATATCTGAGTAGTATTCCACTGTGTAGATACATCACATCATTCTAATGTGCCCATCTGTCCTTGTACACTTAGGCTGTTTCTATAACTTGGCTATTGTAAATAGCACTACAATGAACATAGGAGTGCTTAAAGCCCTTTGAATTAGTATATTCGTCAGGTAGATACCTAAGAGTGGAGTTGCTGAGCCCATCTGGAAGAGCAGGAGTGCAAAGTGCAGCAGAGCTCCCTGGAGCTAGTCACCATCACAACAGGAATACAAACAACCTCATGCAAAGTGGGGCTGAGAAGGAGTTCCCAGTGCAATGTTGGAAGCTCGATAGCACTCACTGATGGCGCTGACATCAGAAGTCAAACCCCACAATTTGGGTACTTGAAGAACAAATGTTATCTACAGCAAAGTTTGCCTAACACCAAACGGGAACTGTAATTCTGTATACAAGCAGCATACTTTTTAAGAATGACACTCCAAAGAGACTTTTATCATGTAATATGTCAAGTATTTGTTTTCATCTGTCTGATTGTAAGACCTTAAAGCTTGTGAGAGAGATTCATTGCTTGACTAGACGTTGGTTCCAAACAGCATCAGCTTTATTGGACTTCAGCAAAATGTTTGTTTACCAACAGCAACATGTTCACAAGAAATAAGTGTTCTTTGCTTTACTTGCCTAGACTACATCTCCCTTTCCACATAATTGCATCTGACCACAGTGCTTCAGCAAACAGGAATATTTTTCAGAAAATATACTGTGAGTAATCAAACAGTCTGCATTTGAAACTATCCAGTCAGTTCACCCACATCTGTTCATGAGTAATTTCACCCTACTTCAGTGCTTTGACAGGAGCTTAGAATTTTTATCTCACATTTTTTCTAGTCATTCCTTTAAAAAAGAGAAAATTATGCTCATGTTTACAACATTTCATCTATGCCATTCATTCCCTTATTGACCAGATTCATGGTATAGATTTTCTTTCACACTAATGTTACATCGCCATGTAGTTTGTGCTCCTAAGACAATGGCCCCTTCATTTCTGCCACAGAAAAGAAAATTGTATACAAGCAGGGAACCCATCTCAGCTGGATGCACAAGTAACAATGAGGCAATGCAGCTATTTTTCTTTGTTCTTTAAGAAATATTAGCAAATTCCTGTCAGTATCCATGAAACACTCCAGCAGTCAAGAGCAGACATAGAACACTGGGCCTTTAAGGCTGACCCAAGGGAGTCTTTGCCTCTAGAGACAAGACCACAAGCATTAGCTGCCTAAGTAAGGGGGATACCCAAAACTAAGTTCAATCCTCTTTGAGCTAGAAACCCAGAGTGAGACAACTCAAAGGGTGGCAGTGACGCATTATATAAGCTTCTTGAACATGGCATTTACGTGGAATATCTGTTCATGGGCCACATAGTAAAACAGATCCTTTTTGCCTTGAGTGCCTAGAAGATAATGAAAGTTTTGTCACCCCTCCTTCTCTTCACATAGATTGTATTTCACGACAGTGTATTACTTCTGCTGGAAATGAATAGGTACTCAGCAAAAGCATACACTCACCTTATGAAAGGGGATTATATGCTAAAAGATCACCAAGGTCAAGGTCACCTCTATGACAGCTGAAAAGAGTTAAGCTGACTTTAACCACCTAGGCATGAATCAAAAAGGGGCAACAAGGCATAAAATTTCCTTCTAACTCAGAAATCTAAACTCAAGCCAGGTGTTCCCTCACCTTCTCTTTCCTCCCCCCAACAACCCCCAGGTGGGTCACACTGTCGTTGTGACATTGTCTTACTTCCTCCATGCAGGATCTAGGAAACACCTAGGGGATATAGAATGAAAGTGTTGTTCAGAAGGATTCAGAGTAGTCCTCTCAGGGTATAGCTGGCCAAGACTCTAAAGCATTGGCCCCTCCAACTGCCAATCTATTAGGATAGACCTAGTAGTTTCTCTGAAATTCAAGACTGTATTTTACTGGTGCATATGTAGGTGAAGATCAAGATCTTCTAAGACTCTTCCTCTGGAAATAATATTCTAGAGGTTGATATAGGCTAAAGGTTTAATCAATAAATAAAACCAGGCATTATTGAATATACTTAACAAATCTTTGCCTATGATCAGGATAAGTCAAAAATTAACCTCAGGTATTCTGGCCAGTACTGGAAGTACCTAAAAGCTGGTTGGGGTGGTGAGGTCCAGGGCAGCTTCTGGAATTTCTGAGTGGCCCTGGTAGTATAAGATGGACTTTATGTCTTGCGTTACAAGGAGAGTGGTGTAGCAATCAGGTGTCTCACTTTATCCTTTGACTTCAGGAACACCACATCATGATTATGTTTATTTGGGAAATTAATGAGCTGAATAAGACTGAAATATCAGATAGTGTATCTAAAAAATCCTTTCTTTGTACAGCCAGGATACCATATTGAGCTGAGATAAAAATGTAGATGTGTCAAGCACACTGAGAGAGGACCATGTGACAATGAGATAAAAATTTTCAGACAAGGTTCAAAGCCGTTGGGTTTCCATGAACTTAAATCAGCTTTCTGACTTTCTATTTCAAACCCTGAGTAGTGTTTTCCCTATTCTAGTCTTGGAGAAATAATTGTACAGCAAAAATGTAATAGCTGTACAGCCCAGATAGAGTCCTATGCAAAAATAGTGTTGAGGATGCAGCTTTTTTTGCCTGCAGGACTTATAAGGACATTGACTGCAATAATGAAATGAATAAAAATATTTTTTAAATCATAGTGTCAATTTAAAAAAAGGGAAAATGCATGTACCATGTACTTATATCTGTAGACTAACCACTACAAAATGTACCTGAAATATCTGCCACATGTAAGACACCAGAATTTTGGAAGAAGTTAGCAGCATGGTAGTACCATAATTCCCAAACGCAAAGTTTTGGAACTAAGCTTAGTCTCAGCTATTTCACATGTGCCAAACTGGGCAAGGAAATGGGACAGGTATTTTTACATTATTGTTAATATTTCATAAACTTAATGGAAACTACAATCTGTAAGACAAATTTAAATTAAATATGAGATAACTATTAAAATTAACGATCTTAGGAAAATTCTGTAAAATAACAGATTATATCATGGCAGCAAGAATTTTTCATTACTTAATAAATGCAGTGTCCTCAGCAGTCAACATCTAAAAACCAGGTAGGGGACAATGGAAGAGTTTCTTGATGGTAGAAGGTCTGATGACCCCTAGTTGACCTCTAAGGACGTCCTCTGACTCTCAGGTCTCCTAAGCCCTTGATAATGAAAATGTTAAAATGTATTTTACATTTACAATTTTATATACAATTTTTACATTTTACATGCAATTTTTGTGTGGCATATTTACCTAGCAAAAAGAAGCTCTCTGCACTGTTTTAGCCATGAGGAACCTACTCAAGATCAATGAAAAAATGGCTTTCTCTCCCTGGTAACCCTGGCATAGCCTGACACCCATCGAGTGCAGAGAAGACATATAGTTTTGACCTGGTCTACTCTTCTTTTTCAGGACACCACTCCTTCCCCTTTCTGAAACAAACCTGTCTAGCCCAGGGATTGCACCCTGGCCCTCCCCCAGGGCAGCTGTCTGCCCCAGACATTAAAATCAGATGCACTTTTGCCTGTCAAAGTGAGGCTTTCCAGACAGCACAAAGCCTGGCTTTTTCACTCTCTTTTACTTTTGCTTCAAAACATCAGAAAAGGTGCTTTTTTTTTTTTTTTTTTTGAGATCATTAGTTCCATTGTCAGTGGCTGCTGTCAAGGCCAACTAAGATTAGGAGACATCAATGGAGTAATGAAATAATGCATCTGAGAGCAATTTGTGCTCTCCCAGGCTGCAGGAATGCTGATCATATTTTGCCTTCTGATTACAAGCTAAGCAGCGCCCTTCCAGCCGCCCTACCCCTGCTCAAGATGCACTAAGACAGCTCCAGCTCCCGGAAAGCCTCCAGCTCCCGACTCGGAAGCAAGGTCTTAGGAAAAATTTATATCCAGTTTATAACCAGTAATCTTAAAATAATTCTATATATGTGCATTTATGTATACATATCTGTACATATTTCAATATGTATACATGTATATAATACATATACTTATACATAAACAATATATATAAATACATACATATATATGCACATACATGTATATATAATACATATATACATATATACGTATACATATACATATACGTATAATACATACATATATGTGTGTGTGTGTGTACATGGACACTTGACTTTGAATCACTCAGGGATCAGGAGCGTGGACCCCTGTTCAGTCACAAAACTGCATTTAACACAGTCCTCTATATCTGAGGCTTTCACACCCATGGACCCAACCAACTCAAAGCTGAATTAACAAACGCAAATCCCACAGATGAAAGAAAATTTGTGTATAAGTGGCCCCCATGCAGTTAAATTCCATGTTGTTCAAGAGGTAACTGTATCCACAATATGTAGTATAGATATAAGAACAAGTATATTGTAGACATATGCATATATAACATAGACATGTCTTTTTAATTATAACCTCTCCAAAAAGATGAATAATTCTCTAGCAGTAACTTTAACATAATGTGTTTCTTTGTGTGTCTGTGCACCTTTGAAATAATATTTATAGCTATTTTAATTATTTTGTCATAGATAAAAGTTAGAACCCAAAATCAACAATGCCTAATGATTGAAAGAGATGTCCCAGAACCTACACTCTGACCATAAAACCAGGCACAAATTTTATGAGGCAAAAATTTCAGACCAGCATTCCTAAATCTGAAACAGCTGTGAGTTCCCAATCCTAAGCCATTCCATCCTCATTCCTATTCAGAATGGGTGTCATTCTCCCCTGGTGAATCAAGGATGAACAGGACCTCAGAAGCTTTCAATCATATAGGATGCAGGGGTATAGGGGGAATAACCTGGGTTCTGGTTGCCCATATCACAGAACATTCCTGCAGCTACTTTGCTTTTTCTTCTCATTATATGGAATAGGGCCTCCCCGGTGGCGCAGCGGTTAAGTGCTGCGCTGTGGAGCTGTCGGCAGCGGCGACGCGAGATCGACGCCCGGCCGGGGAGAATCCCACATGGTGCAGCAGACCTCTCTTGCCTCGCCCGCTGCTCCCCTCAGCATTGTGTTTCTGATCTGCCTGTTCTGCTCCCCGCTCTGTCTCTGGTGGACCCTCTCGCCGCCCCACGCCTCTGGCCTGTACGCCAACTTGTATGTATAAATAAAAAATAAAAAATCTTAAAAAAAAAAAAAACATTATATGGAATAATAAATTTTCCTTATTGTTTAAAGCAGTTCAGTTAAAGTTCCCTACCAAAAAATTCATAACCAATACAAAGCCTGTTTACCATTACTTGTTGAACAGTCTTAATTGCTTAGCTACCTACTTTCTAACATATTCCAGTAGCAAATTAGAGAGCAGGAAATGAATGTCAGTCACACATTGTCCTGGGAACAGAAAGTGACAGCCAATAGCCTGGGAGCAGTAAACAGACTTTAAAATAAGAATCAGAAATAGGTACTTAAAAATACAAAATTAAGGGTTATCTAGTATCAGAGCAGAGAATGCCACACACTGAAAAGCCCACAAAAGCATCATTATATGAAAAACAGATCAATATTGAAATAATATGTGTAGAGAAGTTTTCATATAAACTGATCATTTTAAGAGTTGAAGCAAAATTATCTGGCAGGGGGTGGGAAGCTTATTAGACTCATTCATTCACTGAGAATTACATGCATTTTGGATTTTACTCTATATGTGTGCCAAATGCATTCTTCTGAGCCACTTGGAATTCAGAGATGATTTGTGCTCAGAAGCTACATTATAAAAAGTGACTGGGTCCCAAAGGCAGCCCACAAAAGCAGCTCCCCTCCAAATGGATCTGGAGGCGTTTGGGCGGCGCTCAGACAGCATCTACCCACTGGAGGTGACAGTGCTGTCCCAGAGAATGGATCTGGTTCTCCTGGCTTAGCATAGGAGTTACTTCCCAAAGCCATGCCACAGGGAACACATTGCCCGTCTCTGGGTGGTACAAAACAAAGCTGGCTGACAGTGTCAGCTGGAGAACAGACCACACACTGGGTAGGGAACTGGAAGATCTCTTCCAATTCTGCTTCCAACTTTTCCACATCCCTATGCATTCCAAGGAGTCAAAAGATATGAGGGGTAACTGTTTGGTCCCCACAATTTCCTCAGTCACCTCAGGCCTCCATAAGTGAATCACCTGACAGCAAGTACAATCCAATAACGGGGTTTCCCCTGGATGTGTTGCTGCTGGTACCGGTCTCCTCACTGCCCAGCCAGCTGCAGCTCTATGCAAAGGCTCAAAGTCTCTGCAATGATGGGCAACAGGAGAGGGCAGGGCGCCCCGGTGGCCTTGGTAGGGTAATGAAATGTGTGCAATTGTAAATTTCTCCAGCATCTGTTGGATTTTGACTGTGTTATCTTACTAATATCCAAAACCGAGTGAGCTATGCATTCTTTCATGACATCCTGAGTCTCCCTGGTAGAAGTTGGTGAGTGTTTCCTCAGAACTCTGGGACAGGTTCTTAACACCGTTATAGTACCTCCCATTCTGCGCTGAACTATGGTTATTTGTGGGCATGTCTTATCTTCCCTACTAGGCAGTACAGTTCTAGAAGGCAGCATCTATGAAAACTATGGGAAAGCCAGGGCAAATGAGCTCTTTCCCTCTGGGAGCTAATGATTTGGTTGAAGCAATTGGACAAATATACTAAGGAGGTAGTAATTTCCATCCTATATTAACATATTCATATGTGGTGAGCATGAATAGGGGTTCTGCTGTGTGGCCAAGGAGAATTGGATTGAGTTGGCTTCTTGGTGGGGGAATGCAAAGTGAACAAAAGTTAGACAAAGTCTTTACCCTTCAAATACCACCTAAAAATGGAGGGTGTCACTTCCTCTGATCCTCAACATGAATTCAGAGGTAGAACTTGAAGATAGGATATGCCTGATTACCCAAGATAGATGTAACTTTGCAAGTGATCATCTGGGGAAAGTGACAAATTCCTATTTCATGACTCTTGATTTGGGAAATTCAGATATATACTGAAACTATTAATGTTCTTATCCAAAAGTCTCTAGAATTAGGTTGGGAACAAGTCACGTAAGACATATTGTCTCTGCCCATAGAGGGGTTGGGGAGAGATGAGGGCAGTAGACCTGAGGGTAAAATGTAGGTGGAAGAGTAGGCAGCACGCCACAGCTTACAGAGGACAGGGACATAGAGCCAGCCTGTCTAGGTGGGAGTCCCAGCTGGCCGCTCACTAGTCGTTTGACTTGGTCAGTGGCTTAACCTCTCTGCTTTTCAATTTCTTCAGTTGTAAAATGGGAATAATGATAGTAACTTTCTCAGTTGTGGTGAGGAATTGAGTGAGTGTAAGGGCTCAGACTGGCATCCATGGTGTGAGTTGTTACTTACTGTCATTATTGTGTTGTCTTTGGACTGAGAGTAGGACAGGACCCAGGTGGGATAATCTTATCCATACCAGACAGGCCAGGCCCTACTCCCTAAAGACAAAAAGTCAACCGCACTATATCTGCTATGTCAGAGGTGTCTGCATTTTAAATTTTAGTCCACACTTCCTAAGGGCTCTGTCCTAAACAAGTCCAGAATTCAGGCTGTATCCACTATGACTAGTGTCCTCATAAAAGAGGATACTAGAATACAGACACATACAGAGGGAAGACCATGTGAAGATATACAGAGAAAACAGCCATCTTCAAGTCAAGAGAGGTCTCACAAGACACCAGTCCTGCTAGAACTAGACCTGTGAGAAAAAAAATTTCCATTGTTTAAGACATCCGGTCTGTAGTACATAGTTACAACAGACCTAGCAAATCACTACAGGGCATTAGGTATTTTTTTATGGGTATGTATAGAATCTGCATATAACACATGCAGAGCAGAAGGAAGAAACCCCACCCCCACCCCCAAGTCTTATTATAGTGGTTACCTTTGAGGAGGGAATGGGATTGGGCATTTTCATCTGGTATTGGATATAGTGGATGAAGGGATTTCAGCCTTAAAAATAAGGTTTTAATTTTTGAGATGAGAAAACACCCATAGATTATTTGTATGTCAGGTTTTAAAAACCCTCTCTCATAGCCTCCACTGCATACAGTATGTAATGTCCTCCATCACCTAGATTCAAAAATTTCTGGAACTTTATTCCATGTCCATTCTCATCCCCCAACTCTTCTTGCTACAGCAGAACATCCCATACCTTTAATACCTCTGTAACTGTCTGTCTCCTCTGCCTGGAACATCTTTTCCCTTTTCTTAAGCCTTGGTTGCTGATTTTCATCCTTCAGAGCCCAGCACGAATGTCACCCACTTCACAAATAGAGTCTTACTTGGCAGGTTTTCTCAAGGCACAGTTATTTCTCTGTTCTTTTGATGTCCTATTCACATTTGTACTCCCAGTGCCTAGCCAGTGCCTGTGGCCAAGCAAATACTCAATAAATAGCTCCAGAGACAGATGGCTGGATTGTTTTCTAGCACGATGTTTTCCCATCTAGTATATCCCAAAGGCTCACATTTATTCTATCTGTATTAACAGACTCCCAAGAGATGAAGACCACAATCACAACATGAGTGAGGTCCTAACCTTAACTGTCCCTTAGATACAAAAGGGACAACTATGCTTTGGAGCCAGCCAAACCCCATTTACTTTCAATTTTGATGAATCAGCTGAGAATGTATTGCAATTCATTTTACTCAAGTCCTGTGCCTCTAAAGATCTTCAACTACTTAACCTACAATTGGCCCAAATAAAAAAAAAAAAACAAAACCCTCTTGACCTCCGACAAGAAACTCTGATATCCCAGGCCTTACCTCTTCATCGGCTTGGGCGAGCATTCTCTTTCCAGGTTGGAGGACGTGTGTTTCACATGCATCGCATTATAGGAAGTGTGAGTATAGTCATTTTCATCGCTGTAGTCAGGACCGAGTAATGTCCGGGCCCACGTTCCCATATCATAAGGAGGAAGGGTGCCTCCAAATTCAGAGGGCAAAAATTCAGGGTGTATTAGCTGGTGAAGGCTGTTTAAATTGTTTCCATGCAGGAAAATCTAAAACGAACAAAATAGTAATAAAAAGTATGAAATGGGCGGTCAACTATTTAATCGAATACACCATTGAGTAGTGACAAATTGGAGGTATTGCTGGTGATCATAGTGTTTAGAGAGGGATTCAGTTTTGTGTCTGTGGCTAAGTTTCCATAAAATATTAATTTATTGCTTGGGAAAAGCGATTGAATTAATAGTCCTTAAAAATGAAGTGTATGAGCAAATCGTTTATCTTTGGCCATGGCCCAAATTTGCACATACAACCTTCTTCTAATTATCCCTGCTGATGAAAAGAGTAGGATGCAGACCTCCCAAACTCCCATCATGCTTCATGCAGACCCACTTCACTCTGCTCTCCCTCCAGAGTTCTCCCTGCCCTGGGTACCTGCTTCAATTCTCCCCATCTTTCCACACCTACACCAAGTGGCAGCCTCTCCCTCAATCTGCCCCAAAGAGACCCTCCCACTCTGGTTCTCCTCTCTCACCCCATAGGCTCTTTATTATTTGCTGACTTCGATTTTTTCTGATTTGTTTATTTATATTTGTTTATTTATATTGTTTATTTATATTTGCCTCCTGATTGGAAGGGAAGAACACGGAGAAAAAGGGATGGTGTTTCCTTACTCGTTGAATAGGCTCCCAGCTCCCAGAGTGCAGTGGGAACAAGATAAAGCTCTGTCAATTCTTAGTCAATAGAATTGAAGGCTGAGACCTGAGAACTACTTAATATGAGATATTTTTGCAGTCATTTTTCCATTTGTGTCTGGGTTGAGGACTAATATACAAATAAGTCAAACCATATGATGATGGTGGTGAAAATTAGTCAAGCAGAGCAGAAATCACCCCCAAATGAAAATTATTTTCAGACAATTCTGTGGATAAACCATGAGTAGACAATAACCATTGCCTACTTGGTTGCTGAGTAGGCCCTTCAAAGTGCATCTGTGTAAAGGCATCAGTTACCACACTCCTTCATGTTCCCGGCTCAGTGCAGATAAGATATATCTCAGTAACAGGGTCACCCATTATACAAACATACATGTTTGTATGCCAACACACATGTTGGTATACAACCCATCCAACACCTCCAGTTGTTAAAGTAGAAGGGGTGCTATTGAAATTGGCCTTTTCTCCTGGGGGTTCTGTGGAATAGAGGTGCTCAGCAGGTCAGAAACTGGACTGTCTGGTTTGGAAGGTCTGCATCCTACTCTTTTCATCAGATTCTGCTCTGTGCCCGGACTCCAGTAACTCCCTTCTACGGCATGGCAGTGAATGTCCTTGCTTTGTGGGAAGACTTCCCACTGACTCCTTCCTGAGCAGAAGTTAAAACCAGTGGGAGGCCTGAAGCATGCTGGGAACAGACTAGAATATGTCTGTATCTCTAGCACTGTCCTGAACCCCAGAGAGACTGCAAAATGTCTCAGACCTTTTCTGCCTCCTGACATTGGTGAGTTCTTTTTCCTAGATCTGCACTTGTTTGGGGGCAAGGAAATTGCTCCTCCCATAACCCCACAGCAATGTTCCCTGAGGAATGGAAACAGCTGAGAGAATTAAGAACCCTTGCAGGGCATGAATGCAGGGTGTCCACTCACATTATCACTCTCTAAATACTGGGAGCGTTTCCCCAAATTTGCCCCCCTAAATATAAGAACATATTAAGGTGTTGTAAGAATGACCCTGGCCAGATTCTCTTCAGAGAGGTGGCATTCCCCAGGGACCCAGGAGGTTGCTGAATTCATAAAGCCAGAAAGGAGAGTCAACAATTTAAAAAAAAAAAAAAAGCCACAGAATTTCTACTAGATGAATGGCACTAGACTACCTGCTTTCTTACATTGTCTCAACAAATTACCCCAACAACTCTGTGAGGTGGCTTTTAGTGTCCATTTTACAAATGAGGAAACAGAAACATAGTGGTTAAGGAATCTTGGGTTTCTCAAATAATCAAAATGCCAAGAAAAAGTCCAGCTCTGATGGGAGATGCTGGCTTCCCAAATGTCATCAGCTGATGCAATCAAGAATTTAAAAGCCTTCTTTTAAAGTGCACTATTATTCCCAGTGAACAATGTTTTCCCAACCTGAAAGGTGATGGAGCTGGTAGCTGTGACCCAAAAGCCATGGGGGGAAAAAAACAATAACATTCTTCATCATCATAAAACATTAAAGGACAGAATGCTAACTGTTAAAATATTCCATGAACAAGATTTTGAGTGACCCCACGTCTCCCACAAACATATACAATGAAATAGACATCTGGCATTTGCATGTCTTCAAAGTTTCCTTTGGTTTGTCACTGAGACTCTGAAAATAACCCAGTTCTACTAAATTATTGATTAAATTCAGGCCATTTGCAAGCTCCAGCTGAGACTCAAATGTGACTGCAGTAAAGTAGAAAACCAGAGTGAAAAGGAGAGAGAGAGGGGGGTGAGGGAAGAGAGAGAGAGAGAGAGAGAGAGAGAGAGAGAGAGAGAGAGAGAGAGAGAGAGAAATAGTCCTTCCACATGTCTCTTTTGGGTGTTTGTTCTCATTACCCGCTTCCTGGTCTTGTCTTTAAGGAATGGCTTGATGAGAGTGTACAGGGCATGAATGTACCAAGGCTGGTTGACAAAATGGACTCCTCCAAAGCGGGCAGGAAAGCTGTCCTGGGTGGAAAGAGAAACACAAATGAGCACACATTCTGGCTTAGACTGGACCAGCAGGACCACAAATCCTCAGAACAACCTGTTTTTCTTCTCTGTGCTATCTAATGATAGGGAAAGGAAGATAAGACATTTACTTTCTAGTTGTTAAGATTTCCTCTGTTCTCCTTGCTTCCTGCCTTCCCCACTGACTCCAAAACTTAAAAATTATGCATGGCTGCTGAGCCTTTTTCCAAATCACAATTATATGATTGCCTACGTGGCTCAGGGGTGCACACAACCTGGGTAGCAATGAGGAGGGAATTCTTTGTTGCCTTAGGGACCAAGACTTCAGTTCCCGTAAGCCCTGAGCATAAGGTTGTATTCTTTACCCTGGTTTTCTGCTGGGGGAGGGGGGAGGGAACCAACCCTTTCCAATGGCATTATCATGACAAGGGATGGACATTCTGGATGAGTGAGCTCTGTGAAGGAAGGGATTAGCATGTGATTTCAAAGAAATGGAGCTGTCTGAAATCCACCAAAGTCTGACAATGTCTTAGCAACTTTTTCACAGGTTCCAGAATCAACTCCTTACTTCATGCTTAGACCCATGCAATAGGTTTTTGGGAAAATATTCCTGTTGGTTGATGGGCTGGTTGAATCCTGTAATGGAGGAAATACAGGCCTCCTTTTCTGAAGATCAACATATTTTGTAAATATAGGATATAAGAGCATTTTTAAAATGCTTCCAATCTTAGAAGCCAGCTCTGGACACAAGCTTATGTTTTAGAAGCTTAAGACGCTACTCTTGATGATAATTAGATCCGCAGACTAAGGAACCTTGATGATAAAGACTGAGCAGCTCCTGCAGCTCCAAGCCCCATGTTGCTGTTGAAGATCCACAGATTACATTGTGTCCTTCGTCCTTTATGGGGTTGTTAAGAAGGACCATCTAATACAATAGTTGCCAAGTGTGTTTGGCAATCAATTTTATTACAACATCTATGTAAAATGGTAGCAAAGTACGAAGAAAGCAGAAGGAGCCTAGCTGTTTGAGGCAACAGCTCTGGCACTTGCTGCTCCTTGCCTGTGTATGAAGTGCCTAGCCTGGGTCGTTTTTTTTTTTTTTTTTTTTTTTTTGGTAATAAAAACAGTGTTATTAGCTTTTTTCAAAATTCTCTGATTTATAGAATCTCTGAGCACCTCCTCACCAAGACCCACTTTCCAATGTAAATACATATAACTGTGCCTAAGGGTTGACATTTGAAAAACTTAAAAATAATTTTTGTTTCTATCTGCACATTTTAAAGAGTGCAAAGGAATTAAATATTTTGTGAACTGGACAATTTCAATAAAAGGTCCTTGTGGTGCAGGGTTTGCTTATACTGTTTTGTTTACCTTATTTTTAAAAAACTAAATGAAATCACCAGATAATAGGGAAGAGACCACTTATGTTAATTTATGCTTTTGTTATAATCTTCCACTATTCCAAATATGATTTTAGAAATGTAAAATTTCTTAATAAGGTTGTCTTTTTTCTTTTATGTGCAGTTCTCAAAAATTCTTTGTTTCTTCAAAAAAAAAAGATCGTTCCAGAAAGTTTTCACTGTCAGTACTAAGCAACAGCTTATCCCTTTTGGTATCTTTGAGGTTCTTATATAGAAGTATAATTCATTATTTCACCCACTGAAGGTGAGTACTAGGGCCTAAAGAAGAAGAATAAGAGTAAAGAGTTTATTTATAAACCTGGGCGTTGCCATCTTTATAAAACAGACAAATAAGAGGATTTTTGTTCTTTTGAGATGCTATTGTGCTATACTTTTTTAGGTTATTGAAGCGAAAGAAAAATTCTATGCATGAAACTCCAGAGGAAGTAGACAAAAATCTCAAAGGAAATATTAACCTTTTATAAATAGCCAAAGACTCTTAGCTTTAGTATTTGGAATCTCAATCATCAAAGACATCAAAACTATTTTCTATTTGTGCCAGTGGAGGTTGAAAGAAAAACAGTCAGGGTGATGCTCTGTCAGTTCCCTATTGGTTGGCCTTGCCTTTGAATCTGCAGCATCAAAATCTGGAGAGTCACTGACCTCGCTCAGGTCAGCCAGCCACTGTGGACACACACATATATGTAAAATTTTGTGCCTTCATTCTGACTTTCAACCAGAAAAGAAAGAGGATTATTTTTCCTCACATTTCCTTCTATAAAATTCAAATGAAAGATGCTCCTGTGTAATAGAGACAATGTGTAAATATTCTGGTTGTTCTTGAATAAGCTTAGCTGTGTTATTAATAATGATGTGTGCACATTTGCCGAAAGGAAAAGGAAAATTAGCAAACACAGCCCTCTTGTGAGCAATGCCCATAGTTATTGGACATGTTTCCTGGTCTTGTTAACCAACTGGAGTTTAACGGGCAAGTAATCTCTCTCAAATGTCTCCAGGACCCCAAGGGGGCTACCACCTTCATGGAGGAGCAGACCTAGTTCAAGATGGCAGGACAATCATACTTAATTCAATCAGTGTAACAGACCTTTTGGTGAGTAAACAGTATGTGCCAAACATAACATACGTTAAAGAAAATGATACTAATTTTCGTACGTGTTATGTATTTATCAGTAAAAATATAACATCATTTCAAATTATAAACACGCTCCAAATATAACATTTGTCTTTCTCGCAGTATAATATTGTTTCCTTATTGCAAAAATAATGTCCAATCTAGAAAAGTAAAAAGCAGATTAAAAATATTTTAAAAATTAGAAAAAAGAAAATTCAACTAGCATTCTACCACCATGAAATGCTCTTACTATTTTCAAAATGGTTTATTTAATGTAAAAGTAACACACCATGTCTCTTTATATGACATTTAAAACTATAAAGATTTTTGTCATGTATGCACAAAACACCCTTGTTGAGTTGGCAGGAGCCATGTTGGGTTTGCTCTCTGTCAGGGATGTGGCCTCTCCCTCTGGAACAGGCTGCTTGCCATTACTAAAAGAAACTGCAAGGGGAATTGCCTCAGCTCTCGACATTGGCTGCTGGAAAGTGACATGCTTCATCTGCCACATTTTACTAGCCAAATGCATGCCTGACTTTCAGGGCATCAGGAAGTGGAAGGACCTAAAGTATGGGTGAATGACATTAATGATTACTCAAGCTCTCCTTTCCTCTTCTTTTTCCTTACTTTCATTTTCTTCTTTCCTTCCTTTCTCCCCTTCTAAATGGGGTCTTTTTTTTTAATCGAACCCCAATTTCATTTTGCTTTGCTTCATATAAGGTAATACAATATTAAATAGTACAGAATTTATAGAATAAATAACACATGCATAAAGATACACACACATATAGATTTGGCATATATGTAAATATATATACATATCAATATTTGACATATACATATCAAATGAAGGAACATCAAAATATATACAAAAACTATTAAGAAACCTAAAAAGATACTGACAGCAGCACTATAGTAGTAACACACTACGACACCTCATTTATATCAATGGACAGATTAACTAGACAGAAAAGCAACAAGGAAACAATAGCCTTAAATGAGAAGTTAGATCACATGGGTACAATAGACGTTTAGGTTATTTCAACCCCCGAAACCTGAGGAGACATTCTTCTTAAGTGCACATGAAACATTCTCCAGGATAGATCACGTATTGGATCACACAACAATTGCCAATAAATTCAGAAAACTGAAATCAAAGCAAGTATTTCTCTGATCACAATAGTATCAAACTAGAAATCAACCACAGAAAGAAAATGGGAAAAACTCCTCATATATGAAGACAGAATATCACACTAATGAATGACTATTGTATTAAGAAAACCAAAAGAGGAGTTAAAATGTGCCTGGAGTTGAATAAAAATGAAGACACAGCAACAAGAACATATGGGCAGTAAGCAGTAAGCAGATAAGCAGTAAGGAGAGAGAAGTAAATAGCAATTCAAGGCTATCCCAAGAAACAAGAAAGATCTAAAATGAATAAGTAGGTTTACACTTTAATGAAAAAGAACAAATGAAACCAAAGCCAGTAGAAGGAAGGAAATATTAAAAATTAGAGCAGAAATAAATTAAACAGAAATCAAAAGAATATTAGAAAAGATGGATGTCAACAAAAGGAATTTCTTTGAAACGATAAACAAAACAGACAAAGCTACTAGCTAAGCTCATTCAGAAAAAAGAGAGAAAACTTGAATAAGAAATAAAAGAGGAGTTATAATAGATGTCAGAGAATTACAGAGGTTCATAAGAGACTTCTTAGGGAAACAAAGTGGAAAATTTAGAAGAAATGGATAAATTCATAGAATCATAGAACCTCTTATGATTGAATCAGAAGGAAATAGAAAAATTGAACAAACCAATTAGGAACTGGGTGATTGAAGTACTAATCAATAGCGTCCCAGAAAACAAAAGCTCAGGACTAGGTGATTTTACTAATTAATGCTACCAAGACTTCAAAAGTATTATCTATGCTTCTCAAACTTTTCCCAAATATTGAAGGAGAGGAAATGCTTCCAAATACTTTTTATGAGACCAAAAGTAGACAAGGATATCAGAAGAAAAAAAAACTACAGACAAATATTCCTGATGAGCATAGATGCAAAAATTCTCAACAAAATACAGGCAAACAGAAAAAGGTTCAGACACCATGACCAATTGCTGGAGCAACTGAACTTCCATAGGCAAAACAAACAAACAAACAAACAGAAAACCTTGACCTAAAACACATGCCTCAAACAAAAATTATCTCAAGATGGATCATGGACTAAAGTATCAATACAAAACATTAAAACTAAAAACATTTTAAGAGAGAAAATGAGATAATCTTTAAGATATCAAACTAGGTGGTTTTTAGACTTGACCTAGAAAGTTTGATCCATAAAATGAGAAAAAAATAATAAATTGGCTATTGTAAAAATTAAAAACTTTTATTCTGTGAATGCTCTTGAAACAGTTGCAAAGAGAAGCTATATAGACTGGGAGAAAATATTTGTAAACCATATATCTAACAAAGTATTAATATCTAGGATCTATAACAACATCCCAAACTCAAACCTAATTAGAACATGAGCAAAAGACATGAAGGGACATTTTACCAAAGAAAATACATAGATGTCAAATAAGTATATTAAAAGATGTTCCATGTCATTTATCACTATTGAAATGCAACTTAAAATCACAATGATATCATACTAACAGAATGACAACACCAAATGCTGGTGATGATGTGGAGAAACTAGCAGCTCATATGCTGCTGGTGGGAATATAAAATTGTATACTTACTCTAGAAGGCAATTTGACAGCTTTCTGAAAACACTAAACATACCACTACCAGAAGACCTACAATTATACTCCAGAGCGCTTGCCCCAGAAAAATGAAATTTTTTGACAACACAAAAACTGGCACACAGATGTACATGACAGATTTATTTGTAATAGTCATAAAGAGGAAATAATCTATATAGTCTTCAATGAGGGCTAAACAAGCTGATACATCCATACAGCAGGCATATCAATACTGTTCAGCAATTAAAAGTAACAATTACTGATACATATAACAATCTTGATAAATCTTGTGAATTTTACTGAGTGGAAAAAACCAATCCCAAAAGGTTATCAAAATGACAAAATTATGGACACAGACTATACAATTGTTTGCCAGGGCCTAAGGAGTGGTTGGCGCTTGAGAGAAATAGGTATGAGTATAAAAGCTAATAGGACCTGTGAGCATAGACCTGTGGTGATAATAATACATGTTCTATATTTTGATTGTACCATTATCAATATCTTCATTGTGATACTGCTCTAAAGTTTTGTAAGATGTTATCACTGTGGGGAATTCAGTAAATATTATGTGGGACCTCCCTGTGCCATCTCTTACAATTACAGTTGAATCTACAATTATCTCAAAATTTTAAAAAAAATTAAAGTATGGTTATTATAATATTTCAAAACTCCCTAAAATGGAAGTAACCAATTTCTTTTTCTTAAAGTTTTATTTATTTAAGCATACAAACTGGGGTGTAGGCCAGAGGGGGGAGGGGGAGTGAGAGGACTCACCAGAGACAGAATGGAGAGCAGAACAGGCAGATCTACTGAAATACACTGCCGAGGGGAGCACGGGCAAGTCAGGAGAGGTCTGCTGAGCCCTGTGGGAAGCTCCCTGGCCAAGGATTGAACTTATGCTACAGTGGCTATGGATAGCATCATAGTGCTGACACTTAACCCGTTGTGCCACCAGGGAGGCCCCTACCAATTTCTTAAGTATAGTAAAATCATTTCTAAGATGGTCTTTCCTGACTTATATAGAATATCAGCCAAACAAAAAAAGCCATGGTAAATCATAAAGCACAAGATACACGGAAGGACATCCTAAGGGGCTCTTTATTTTCTTTGGGCATCTTGGGCAATGTTAAGTGATTCTTGCAGTCCTTTAGAAATGCACTTCATTTTCTAATGGACACTTAAGACTGCATTTCATTTCCACACTGGCAATAGTCAAGCTTCACCCAGCTGCCTTTTCTTGTGTTTGATCAGGATTTAGGAGCTCCGTGATAGAGGCAAAACTATTTCCTCTTTCTTTCTTTGACTATCAGATACAGATGTTATCGGTGGCAGTGACTGAGCTGCCTGCTGGATAGTGCAGCAATGACTGGCATTATTTTCCAAGATTTGTAATACCTGCAGACTAACGTAATTCACCAGCGAGTTCAAAGCACAACTGGACTAAATCATATTGCTAAATCATATTGCCCTGGAAAGTTTGGGGAGCATTGCTCACACTGACTTCCCTCTCTTACTCTCTTCCTTTTTCACCTATTCTTCCATTTTTATGTGAAACTAGATCAGCACCCCTCAAATTCACAAATACTATGAATTCCTCCCATCTACTAAGAGTCCTCTAGAAACCAAATGCAAAGAAGACAAGGGAAAGGATGAGCCCAGAACTGTCTTTTAGACCTTCTGCTTCTTTCCCTAGTAGGCTGGAGTGTCTAAGGCCTTGGGAGAAAGCATTCACTCATTCTTATAAATGCATATATGTAGAGGTGCAGGCAGTGTAAGACACAAGCAAGAAGCTAGGTTTTATCTATTCAGTTCATGCATGTCTTACTAATGGCCCCCATTTCCCACACCAAAGCAGACAGATGAAAACATTTTCAGCAACATTAATGGGCTCCACTGATGCATGAGCACCTTCTAAAAATGCTATATTTCATGGTGATGGGTTTCTATTACACCACATTGTAATCATTAGTGTGGAAGTCACATATCCACCTATTTGCAAGGAAATGGAAAGCTCTTGCAATTGCAGTTCCACATCAAATGTTTTATCTATATGTCAGTAGCAAGCACTAGGAGAGGAGAATGTGTCTATGAGGGACAAAGCTAGGTAATGACTCCCAGTGTTCTCTTGAAGGACTTCGGTTTCTTATGCAGGTCAGATCAGAGAATGCTGGAGTGTATGGTTTTACCTGAAGATCCTGGAATAATGACCCTTATTATTATAATTATAAATAACCCTTTGACAATTCTCTGAACCATGGGAAATGAAACCAAGCTCCTGTCTAATGCCCAGACAAGCACATCAAGTTCAGAACCTTCCCTGGCTACAAGATTCCTTGACGATCTTTTTCATAATCAATTCTGTTCAACAGCAGTTATTGAGCTCCTCTCATGAGTCAAAGCAAGGGTACAGGGTAATATGAAATACACTTCTTGCCTTCAATCATTTCATTGTCCAATGGGAGAGATGGACAAAGGACAGGATTCAGGGTTTAGATTTTGTGGTTTGTGGTAGTACATTTGAGCAAAGCTCATAAATTGCTTAGATCACCAGAAGAGAAGACCAGAGAATGTCCTGCAGAGGCCAAATTGAAAAGCCTTATCTCAAGAGATAATCAAAGATTTGGTGATGAATACATATATGTGACTAGGTTTCATAATCTTCATGAGCTTATTTGCCAGCAGGAGACCCTATGTTTTGCTTAGCCTGATTATTTTCTAAGAATAAATTTACAGATGATCTCTTTTTTTTATTTCAATAAAAATATAAAAGGAGGAAGGCAGGCAAGGAGGGAGAGAAGGAAGGGAAATAGATGGAAAAAATATCTTGTGGTGTATAACTGTCAAATTTTTGCCAAGACAACAGAAAATGTTACTATAAATTTAAGGAACATATTGGTAACATGTATTTGCCTTGTATTTGGTAGGAAAACTTTTATTAGTAGGAAAAACAAGATACTCTCAGGTTGTTGTTTTTTTTTCTAGTACTAGTGCTCCAAATAGAAAATCTGTATTCTTCTTTAGCTCTGACAATATCCTGGCTGGCTAGGCAAGATGACCAAAGAGGTGACTCAAGGAGGTGACTGCTATTGTGAGGAGAGAAGTTTGAGTGCAAATCTATCCAGCCTGGTTGCCCTGTCAGCAGAGCTGAGCTCAAGCAGTGGAAACTTAATTTGCCACAGAAATCACTTCCATCTTCTCTAATTACAGGAATCTAAGAAAGGGTTTATATTTATCGACCATCTTCATGTGGGTTTTCAGGAGATATATATATATATGTGTGTGTGTGTATGTATGTATGTATACATATATATACACACACATATACTAATTCATATAAAGCAACATAATTTTTATAAGCATAAATCTTAAATCCAAGTCAGCACTTCCTAATCATGTTTTAGCTGCCTGAGGCTTACAAGACACTCACTAAAGGACCATCACCATAATGTGAAAGTGCTATTATTCAAGGAGAGCTAAGGTTGTTATTGGATAGAATGAACAAGTATTCTTAAAAAGCACTCTGAAAGTTTTAAGGATGAACTTGAATAACTCATATTGACCCTGTCCTATTGGACGAACGCTGTACTTTTTATAGCGTAGGAGTATTCATTATAATATAGTCTCATTCTGCAGGAGGTTTGAGTCAGTTGGGATTTTCTTGTATTCAAGTACGTTTATTTTCTAATCATTAAATACACATCACTTCTCCATATAAAAAACTACCAGTGACCCATTGCCAAAATAAATGAGGAGACTTCTGTGAGAACAGCTTAGATAAAATCATAAAACGTATTTGTGATACTCTTCCTTTCTCTTGAAATGAAGTTAGTGTTGCTCAACAATAGTCTTCTCTCACCAGGAGCCTGGCTACACTGTATTTCCAGCTCTGGTGTTATAAGGTGTGGCATATGACTAAGTTGTAGGTGGAAGGAAGTAAGGCCTGCCACTTTCAAACCTAAACATGAAACAGCTGTGAATCTTCCATTCTATTTCTCTTTTCTCCATTGGCTGAAGGCAAATGATTATGAGACCCTATAAGATGGTAGAGGCTCAGAATGGAAGAAGACCTAGCCAACCTATGAACCACTTGTTGGAGAAAACATCCTTCCCCAGGAACGCCGCCTAACCAGGAACAACAGTAGAGGATTTTGTGGGAGTGAGAAATAAATTTTCATTCTGTAAGTTATACCAAACACAGCAAAGCTTAAACACCAACAGTGAAGGGAGGGTAAGGGGACACCTGGACAACTTGTAGATGACATTTAAAGCTTTGAGCGTTGTGATGTCACCCAAGAAGTGAGTGAATATAGAGCAGAGATGAGATCCCAGCACTGAGCCCCTAGCCATGCCAGGCTTAAAGTGCAGGAATCAGAGAAGAATCTAGGACAGATTCATGAAGGGTGGCCAGTGACACGGAAATGGGAAGAGTATCCAAGTGAAGGAAACATTTTCAGAATATCTCAGTATTTTCACAGTGGGTGGAGGATTTAATGATGTCACATGCTCCTGAGAGACTAAGAAGCAGACTGAGAAATATCCCTTGACTGTGATAAAGTGAAAGTCACTACCTTCAAGCAGCTTACCTTCTAGTTCAGAGGGAGGGAGGAGGAGAGAATAAATGAAACTTTAAAAAGCTAAAAAAAAAAGCTTGAAGATGTGCTATTGAAAAATGAATGGGGTTGGACCTCCCTGGTGGTGCAGCAGTTAAGAGCTGTGCTGTGGAGCGGTTGGCAGCGGCAACGCAAGTTGGACGCCCGGCCTGGGAGATTCCACATGGCGGCAGACCTCTCCTGCCTCGCCCGCTGCTCCCCTCAGCAGTGTATTTCCATCGATCTGCCTGTGCTGCTCCCCACTCTGTCTCTGGTGAACCCTCTTGCCACCTCTGGCATGTACCCCAGCTTGTATGCATAAATAAATAAATCTATTTAAAAAAGAAAAGAAAAATAAACAGGGAAGAGGGCTAGGGAATGTTGGGGAAGGAACTAGAATTTTTAAGTCAGTCAAGGAAGAATTCACTGAGAAAGTAACCTCTGTGGAAAGATCGAAGACTGTGCGGGAGGCCAGTCATGTGTCTCTCTGGGTTAGTACTTCAGGCAGAGGAAATAAGGTGTAAAAACTCAGTGGAGTGAGCATCCTGAGCAGTCTGAAGCAAGTTCAGCTAATCTAGCATTTCCTAAAATAAGTGCTGCAGAATATCAATTTTGAAGTCTCCTGAACCAAAATAATAATAATAATAATGATAATAATAATACAAAGTTAAAATCTGGAAGTATTGCCTTCTATTAGGGCATAAAGAAACACATTTGTTTATTTAATTAAAGCCTTTGGGAAAGTTCTGTAGCATAGAAATCAACTGAACTTTGTTTAATTCATTGTTTCCCAAGAGTTTTACACCATAGAACCCATTGGGGAGAGGTTTTCTATTAGTCAAAACTAGAATGAAAACTTGGGATTTGTCTCTCTCCGTAAGTCAGAAAACAACATATTTTAGGTATCAAATCGATCCTGTTTGAGTTGGCAGTGTAATAGTTTAAATATTGTCAGACACTAAGCAACTCTATTATGAAAGTCATGCAGTTTTAGGGAACAAGCAATTTCAAGAAATTTTATCTCTTTTTAAAGTTAGGACTGTGCCTTAGACATTATACATCTACATTATTCACATTCCACCCAGCTTGCCATGGTCTTTGGGTCTTTAAAAAGGGAAGCCCACACTGACTTCTTGCATAAGTCAAATAAGAATAGGGAACTGGATTTCCTTCTATGCAATTTTTTCAGTTCAATTCTTTGATCTCAGGTCTTGAGGAACAACCACATCCATAGCAGGGTTTAAATGGCAGTCGTATTCATCTGCAGTTAAAAGAGAGTATAATCTTTTATTTAAATGGGAACATGTGGAATACTGATTCCACGTCACTTGAGAGTGGGACAGTAACAGTGGTAGAGCCCACAGATAAGGCTAGAAGGTTCCTATGACCTGAGACCCCCGAAAACAGCCAAGCTAGACCTGAACAAAGCTCTCTATTGAGTCTAAGACTTATTTCATGCATGTCGAAAACATTGCTTCTCACTGCCTATTTATAAATTTTCTGCTCTGCTGGGTGGAAAAAAATATAACCTTGAATGTGGAGGGTAATAAGTGCCCTGGGGAGAATTTTGTATCTCCTTCTTTGAAAACTATCTCGTACATCTTCTTTTTCCATTCATCTGTCTGCTATGATGAATGGGAACTATATTGCTTTGTAACCACTTACCCCATTATCCTAAGAAAATTTTCTTGCCAAATCACACCACAACTGACCCACTGGTTCCACAAAATTTAACATTTGATTTAAGCATCTCTAAAGATCTGATGCATTCAAATATTTCTGATTCATCACAAAAGAGTTTTGACAGGTATGTAGACTCTATAAGTCTACACAACTATTTATGTATTGCATTGACCTGAGTATTGTTTTGAGGGCATAAATTAAAAAGTTTAAAAAGCACAATGAAACTTAAAAAGCATGATAGACCTCTTAATAAATGTTGACCATTACAAATATCTGAGTAATTTCCTTCATGAAAAGAACAGTATATGGTGATAATTCCTAAGAAATGATAGAAATGGTCACAGAAACAGTAACATCTACACCAATAGAATTTATTAGATTGTAAATTCTATTATTTGTGTTTTTAACTCAGCTATGAAAATCTTTGGGAATTTAAAGACCAAGAGAAAGAAAGTTATTACTAATAAAGTTAGGTATTTTCTATTAGAGAACATTTACCACCATCATTATAATATAATTCAGGAAAAATGACTTTGTCTTTTTTTATTAGTAGTAAAACAAATTCTTTTAAGTATTTTATATTTTATGTCAGCAGAAATCACTGTATTTATTGAAAATTACACCATTAAAATATTCTATTAGGATTACTATTAGGATTCTACTAGGATTACAGGCTTTCAAAATCAGTTAATATTAAAAAAGTACTTTTAGATACACTGATTCACACACATATGCCATATGAATACACACACACACACACACACACACACACACACACACACACACACACACACACCACCCCTGGAAGATAACATTGGCAGGAGCTGTCTCATCTCTAATGACCAGGAAACATGGCAATTAGCTCTAAGGGGAAGAATATGTCTTTGCATATCAGCACAATTCATATCTATTGTCCTGCCCACATGCCCTACATAAAGTAATTACTTAAGAAATGAGAAATTAAGTACTTGAGGGAAAAGACTTTCAAAAAGTATGGAACATTTCCAGGGTCTTATCCAGGATGTGATAATTTATCTTCTTTTCCTACTTCTTTTAATATAACATTTTATCCATTTGCTGTAGTACTGTAATTGAATACTGATTCAGGAGAAAAATTTTATTTTCTGTTTTCTTTCCTTCACCCTTTAAACACCCATCACAGACCACAGTAGGCATTTTATTTCTCCATATTTTTAGGTTTTCTTTTCCTTGCATATTATGAGGTGTCCCAAATTTAGGATTAAAGGCATTCAAGTTTACAAAAGAAAATAATTCAAAGATCAGCCTTCTCAGTAGAAAGTCAGTTATGACTTAGAGGTCCTTAACCAAGATGTTAAAGCAATTTTCTCTCCCTTCTGAAGCCAGCAAATTCATCATTACAGAATCACTCCTTTGCCATAGAGTTGTATCTGCTTCTAAATTAAACATACCACTGTTATATGAATAGAAATTCTCATTATTTTTAGCAGTTGTGGAGCTGTTGTTGATGTGTCTTTTATGTGTATCTGTGTGCTGGTGATGAGGGAGGACTGTCGGTGAGACAGTATTTGTAGGGTTGAAAAGGAGGCCTACAGTGGAGAGTAGAAAAGCAGCAGTAGAATACTACTCAGCAATCAAAAAAGATAAACTCACATCATTTGCAGCAACATGGATGGAACTGGAAGAAATTATGCTAAGTGAAATAAAGTCAGAATGAAAAAGATAAACATTGGATTGTTACACTTACATGTGGAATATAGAGAGACCAAACAAAGAATCAGGAAAAAGACAAAATTTGCAAGCTCAGCATAGACCTGAGGAGACAGGGAGAGATTGGGATCCAAACAGGGGAGGGAAGAGCACAAGGAACTGTGGAGATGGATCATGCACAGGTGATGCGGTGTTGGGAAAACTATCGGGGACTACACCTGAGGGGAGAAATCAAATACTGAACAAAAATGAACAATGATGTAAGATAATAAAAAATACATTTAATTTAAAAAGAAAGAAAAACAGCAACTGCAAGCTCTCTCTGCATCAGCATTAGCTCTATCACTCTAACTATGTTATCAAATGGGTCGCATTTCTAAATACTTTTGAACAGGAGCCATAATGTATCAGGTGCAAGGTGCGGTAAGGGAAGGTTTTTGGTGGGGGAGTTCTGGTTTGGATGCATGGCCAGGACAAGTCACTTTGTTTTCCTGGGCCAGCATTGCCCCTGGTACTATTCTGCAGGGTTTGCAAGGCTTCCGTGGGTCATTGTGTGTAGTCCACAGAAACTGATGACTGAAACATGCCTCACAAGTCCCTATTTCGAGACTCATGTTTCCCCTCTGTGTGGAAGTGCATTGGGCATGTCCCCTTGATGAGGCTGTTTCTGCCTCACCATGTCAGTCTCCTGTGTATTTTCCCCATGTTTTCCAGGATGTTTCACATGGATTGTGGGTGCCCTGGGCCTATGTTCCCCAATTTTGTCCATTGCCCACCCTTCCTGCTCTTGGAATAGTGCCGGGATCCAAGTCTGCCCTGGCCACATCTCCCAGATGCCTTTTCACCCCAAAGAAGCTGTTGGTGGAAACTCTGTGGTGAATGGGCATAAAGAAGTGGACATTTCTCCCCATGTGACTCCGCCTTGCAGGGCTCCTTCTCTGGCTTCCCTCAGGACACGCCTGTGTGGGTCCAGCCCCCCATAAGCCCTTTTTCATGTCACCGTAGGTCAGTCTCTGATTCCTATTCTTGTTCATCTCATCATTCCTATTCTTGCTTGCCTCATCATCCCTGCTTAGCTTCTAAGATTTTCCATCACTTCTGTGGTGTAGAGTTCTGTGTCTTAAACTAAGTTACCTCTGTTTTAAATACAGAGTGATGACATTACAACACCCCCATCAAAACCAGAGTTTGCCTCATTTAAAAAAAAACAAAACAGATTGGGCCCTCCCTGTGGCCTTGGGGTTAAGTCTCAGCACTATCACAGCCAAGGCCTCAGTTCAATACCCAGGCGGGAGCTAACCCACACATGGCCCAGAAGACCCCTCCTGTCTCACCTGCTGCTCCCCTCAGCAGTGTATTTCAGTGGATCTGCCTACTGTGCTCCCCACTCTGTCTCTGGTGAATAATCTCATTCCTATCTCACCCCACCCCACCCCCGCACCTCTGGCCTACACTCCACTTCTCCTATGCAAAAATTAAAAAATAAGTAAATGGGACCAAAATAGGGGAGAAAGAGCACAAGGGACTATGGTGATGGTTCATGGGTGAATTGGTGGTGGGAAACTTACCGGGGATACATAATAATGTAACAGATATAAATTAAATAAAATTAAATTTAAAAAAATAAGTAAATAGATTTATAATACACACATTCATATGTATGTACATACACACATGCGGAGTGGTTTCTGTTTTCCTAGTGGAACCCTGACTCATAAACAGATGCTGTGGTATGGATTTTACTAAATTTCTGCTTCTGCTTTGGAAACTCATGCTGGAATTTCAAAGTGTAAGGTAAAGGATAGTCATCAGGTTTTTCTGCTCTCCCCTCAATGACAGACCTCTGCAGGCCTACACGCATGCCTGATGGTGGGCACCTGAAGCAGGGTGTGGACATGCGTGAGTGGGCACACCTGCGCCAGAGACTGGGCTTATAAGCAGAGAAGAGATGCAGCAGAAGAGGAAATGGCAGGGAGCAGAGAACAGAGTGCGGCAGCAGAGGACCATTGGGATGCAACAGAAACCAGGAGAGAATGCCTGAGAGGCAGAGAGTGAAGATTCTCCAGGGGCTGGAAGGCCTGCCTTCCTCCCGGCCCCCCGGCATCCCCAGCCTGCCTGCCCTGTACCTGTCTGCCTCATACAAAAGAACATTAAAAGCCTAAAAAGCCATGGAAGGCTCCAGGACTCCACCCTTTAGACCTGTCTGCCAGTCTTGTAGCAAACCTGCTTCCTGAGTCATCCTGTCTCTGCACAAAGCAATGGGTCCTTGACTTCTTCAGATAAATGGACTGGGACATTCACAAGGCCAAGTTAGCTTAAGGAGCCTGGTGATTAAAGCTTCGCTTGCAGGCATAGAAGACTTTGCTGTCTGTCCAGGTAGGACCTCTGTTTACCCTGGCCAAAGAGTTTTTATTTTTATTTTTATTTTTAATTTTTATCTTTTACATTATTGTGTATTCCCCATAGGTTTCCCACCACCAATTTACCCATGAACCATCATCATAGTCTCTTGTGCTCTTTCTCCCCTGGCTTGACCCCTTTTCTTCCCCCTCTCTTGCAGGTTTTTTTTTTGTTGTTGTTATTTTCTCCTCCTGATATCTTATTTGTTTCCCCTATATTCCTCCTAAAAGTGAAACCTTTCGATATTTTTCTTTGTCTTTCTGACTTATTTCACTAAGCATGATCCCTTCTAGCTGCATCCATGTTGCTGCAAATGGCATGAGTTTATCTTTTTTCATTGCTGAATAGTATTCCATTGTGTATATGTACCACATTTTCTTGATCCAGTCATCTATTTTTGGGCATTTGGGTTGTTTCCATATCTTAGCTATTGTAAATAGTGCCATAATAAGCATAGGTGTGCAGGTATCCTTTTGGATTAATGTTTTTGTGTCCTTTGAGTAGATTCCTACGAGTGGAATTGCAGAATCATAGGAAAGCTCCATTTTTAGTAGTTTGAGGAACCACCATACAGCTTTCCATAGTGGCAGGATCATTTTGCGTTCGCACCAGCAGTGGATGAGAGTTCCTTTTTCTCCATAATCTCTACAACATTTGTTGTCTCCTTTTTTTAATCTGTGCCATTCTTACTGGTGTAAGATGGTGTCTCATTGTGGTTTTGATTTGCATTTCCCTGCTTACAAGTGATGTTGAATATTTTTTCATATATCTGTTGGCCATTTGTATTTCCTCTTTGGAGAAGTGTCTTTTAAGCTCTTCTGCCCATTTTTTGAAAGAATTGTTTACTTTGTTTTTGTTGAGTTGTGTCAGTTATTTGTAGATCTTTATTATCAGTCCCTTGCCACTATTATTGTGTGCAAAATTTTTCTCCCAGTCTGTAGGGTGTCTCTTGGTTTTGGTTAATGTCTCTTTTGCTATGCAGAAGCTTTTTAGTTTGATGTAGTACCAAGCTGTTTATCTTTTCCTTCACTATCTTTGCTTTGGGGATGTGTCTTTAAAGATGTTACTAAGATGTATGTAATGTAGTGTTTTGCCTGTATTTTCTTCTATATATTTTACGGTTTCAGATCGTATATCCAAGTCTTTTATCCATTTTGAATTGGTTTTTGTGTGTGGTATGAGGTAGTAGTCTAGCTTCATTCTTTTGCAGGTAGCCATGCAGTTTTCCCAGCACCAATTAAATAAACTGTCCTTGTTCCATTGCATGTGCACCTTTATCAAAGATCAGTTGTCCATAAATATGTGGATTTATTTTTAATTAAAAATTTTTATTGAAATACTATTGGTATACATCATTGTTAGTACATTCATTTTGGAAGTACAGATCCCCCCTTCATTTGTATAGGATCACCTTACCTCTCCTTTAAAGTTCTTTAAGATATACAATAACAATCCAATATACTTTAAAATGAGTTTTAGTGGTATGAATGTATTGTAAAACTTTCTGCCATCATCCTCCCTGGTCCAGCAGGCAAAAGCACAAAGCCATCTGCATAGATTGAAAGTTAGAATAGGCTCTATCCTATGCAGTGATCTGCTGCTGGGGGGTAAGTCAGCCTTGCAATCTTCACTAAGATGGCCAAGGAGCCGGAGGTGGAAGATTTTAATAACCAGTACCCAATATTTGTAGCTCCAGGTATATTCCTTAGGAATCAAGGAAGCATTTGCTTTCCTCTGTGCATAAATAGTGTGGACATGCCGTTAGGTCAAAACAGCTTGAAAGAAGCCCTGCTCCCTGATCAAGAATACTTGCATTTGAATGTCAATAACTCAGTGTTCCTACCTATACAAAATAAGTTCAAACTTGGGGGTGTGTGTGTGTGTCTCACAGAGTAAAATCTGTCAAACGGTTTCCTGAGTTTGAATCCTCACTCTTGATTCTTTGATAAACTCAGTTAATTTTGCTTGTACCTAACCATTTCAGCTGACAGTGGTTGGAGTGTACTTTATAAAAAATAGCTTTTTTATACTGAGCATATGGATACCTGAAGTGTACTTGGCTTACACGTTGTCTGTTCTACATATTTAGCACTTTAAATGGTACTTTCTTATTACAGGTATATGTGTGCTATCTTTCAGCTATATAGAAAGCTGCTTGTTTTCTTTATTCACATGATAAACATGAATTGTGGTTAAGCTGTGTGCCAGGCTCTGGTTGAAATTCCATTTTGTCAACAAGGAACTCATGCTCCAGGTAGGCAGATGGGACACAAATGTGCATCATACCATGGGGTACATCATACCAGTGATTGACAAGGGGACACCAGGTGAACACCGCGGAGGGAGCACCCTTCAAACATGTCCCTCAGAGCAAGGCACAGAGTGGGTGTTCATGTTGTTAAGGACCTAAAAGGCTCTCACCCCCCACACCCACCAAAGAGCACAGCTGCATTTCTGCCATCCCCCAGGCCAGCTGAGGCTATAGTTGTGTTTCAAGGGCCAGATAAGGTCTAGCAGGTCTAGGAGGCCTGAGCAGAGTTTTAACTATAGTTTTCCCCAACTCAAAAAGAAGGAGGGTGGAGGAGTTCCAGTTGTCCTGGAATTGGGAGGAGTAGTGGGAGCAAGGTATGCAAGATTAAGAGGAACCCCTCCTCACCCAGAAATGGAAAAACTTGAAAACCCTCCTGCTTTACTGCTCAGGGCAATTCTGCTTTTCTGGAAATGCCCAGTCTCTTGCATTGTTCTGTTACTTTCTAATAAACTTTGTTGCTGGCTTTATTCTGGTGCTTTGTGAAATTCTTCTCCCCAAACACCGATGACCTGGTGTTATGGTCCCTAGCAAAACATAAGGCTAATCCAGTAATAGTGGTATTGGGACTGTAGGTCTAGAGTCACACCAGCTGGCAGGGGCCAATTCTCTGCTGAACACTAATAAAATGGGACTCAGCAGAAAAGGTGATTCAGCCTTCAACTTTCTCCTGAGAACTACATAAATACCGTCATCATGCATTAATGGCATGAGTACACACCACCATATCACAGAGTGATGTAGGATGAAGAAACACTAGTCTCTCTTCTTAAGGCAACCTCACTCCATTTGGGAAGATAATACAAACACAGCATGCAATTAGCAAATACTGAACATCCATTCACAGTGAAGCACAAAATCATGTGCCAGGAGTGGCTGCATAGTATGGGAAGTATCATATAAATCTTCCCTATATCAACCAATTTGTGCAATAGAGTTAAATACCCACAAGAATGATTTGAGCCTAAGGTGACACCATGGATTCCTGGGAGAAGACACTTCTGTGTAGAAGTGACTGATTGGGGTTCATGGGCTGTCCTCTGGTTGAATTTCCACTGAAATAGAATAGAATAGAGGCAGAGTGTGGGATGGAATTGAGCTAAACTTCACTTATACACCCATATCCTCCTGATCAGGAGCCAAGTTCTAATTCTAAATAAATTTTTAAAAATGTATTCACTGCTGTAGTGGGTCAGAAATTTCAAATAATGGTACTCTAGAAACTTGAAACTCTAACTTCAAGCAAAATGGTGTCTCTGATCTTATAGCAGTCACAACCAGAAATGAGATCTAGTGTGTGTACTCTGAACTTATCAAAGAAAAAAAAGCAATCATATCTCACATGCACAACTATCCACTCTCTTTGATCCTTACCTACCAGACACTATTTACTTATTGTTTATAGAGCAGATGAATAAGAGAATAAGAGACATAAACCACCACACAAAACCCACTGCCTATTCTAATTATAAGAACTTTAAACTCAGCCTGTAAGATGATTTTTCCAACTGAAATATAGTTACATGGGGCTGAGGGCAAAAATACTGGGGAATGGCAGCTAATGGCCATGGTTTCATTTTGAAAAGAAAGTGTTCTGAAATTAAATAGCAGTGATATGGTTGGTACAACTCTGTGAGTATATAAAACCTTATTGAATTAAGCCATTTAAAAGGGTGAATTTTGTGCTATATGAGTTATATTTCAATAAAGCTAGTTTTTTATCAAAGTTGAGATTGTCTTAATGAGACACATAACTTGAGAAACCATTACAGCTCTTTGTGTGTAGCGTTGTAATTTAGTTTTAAGCTTGAAAATAAAGGGGTTTACATTATAAACCAATGAAAATTATGACTTTTCAACAGAAAAAAATATTCTGGTGAAATATGAAAGCACTTTAAACAGAACATCAGAATGCAAATCAGCGTGGATTTATTAACCTAATACAGAAAATATTGCATTTGTGTGTCAGAAAACTGGTAGATGAGCTATTAGTTCATTTGGTTGTTCATCCAACAAACATTTATTGATAAATAGGAGCTGCAGTGTTTTTCTAAGATATAGAAGAGCTGTCTCATCATTGGCTGAATTACTGAGCACTGGAAAGGTTTGACATTCTTTAAGACCACTTGCACATGAATGTACAACATATTGGGCTTTGTAGATCCGTCTCCTGTTGCAGTAAGAATCTTGGACTCTCTCAGATGAAAATTAAGAGAGAGAATTACACACTGTAACAGAATCGGGTTCATCTTGACCACAAATCCTAATACTTCTACAAACAAAAGAATGAAAGTTTTTTTCTTGGATATAGGGATTTTTTTTTCCTAAACTTTAAGGCCCAGAAATACCACCAGTCCTCTATCAGGTTTCCTTTGTGAGGTTCAATAGGCTCCAGTTAGCCCGAAGTCAATTCTTTTAGCTTTGAATTGCCCAGCACAGTGCCACTAGACACATGTGGTTTTGAACACTTGAAGTGTCTTGTCCAAATTGGGATATGTTGTCAGTGTAAAATACCCACCAAATGTTGAAGACAGTACCAAAAAAGTCATCTCCTTAATATTTAAAATCTTCATTCCATGGCAATATTTTTGGACCTATTGGGTGAAATAAAATGTATTACTCCCTCCCAAATGGAGCTATTTCTTTCCTGAGGCTGAACAATAAAGGAAATCAGTTAAAGAGAACTGGGCCTTATGAAGGTGATAAAGAGAGAAATTAAAAGGTCTGAAGAGAGGCATGGCAAGCCTCTGCTCTTATTAACTTTTTAGAACTGTTGTCATATATGGGTGAGGGGAGAATTAGGAGAATCAAGTTTGATATACAGACAAAAAGCTGGTTTAGCCCTTCAGTTGTTCTGAAAGTTTAACACCATTTTAGACTTAAGACTCCTTTCTTGAAGGGGAATCCCAGCTGACCATAGCAGATTGCATAGCTAGCCATCAAGAGCTAAATTGTACACAAATGCAATGTTAATTGCTACCTCTATGCACACTCACAATTGGACATTTTGGGAGTTGATCTAGTTGCACAGGGAGGATTAATACTGCTAACACCTTTTGCCCAGATATAAGTAGAGTCATTTTCAAACTATGTTCTTAATATCCATGTGGATAAATAGCTCATAGCAAGGAGAAAGAGGCAAGTGTATTTATACTGAATAAAATGTAACATTCCTTTTGATATAATCTTTAGCATACAGTCTATGTGCATTTCCTCCTGCAAATAGTCCCGATGAAGAAAATCCAGATCTTCAGAACAACTCCTGTGTGCACCAAACTTGTAGCTACCAATTATCTAGTAAGGCCCACTGTGTCAGGGGAGAGTATTGGAGATATGAAGATGAGGTGACAGGGTGGCCTCCTTTGAGAGTCTTTAGTGGGGGGAGGACACAAGAAAGGAAAGAACTAAGGCAATGTTATACTATAACTATCTACTATAACTATCTATTATAACTATAACTATCACCATAATTATATTTGATTATAGTGGATATAGTAGAACATATAGTACATTATAAATAAGTTAAGGCAAGTCTACATGGACTATTATTTGGTTAGCAAAACTTCTACTGTTGCATGAAAATAATCTGTTAATTATTTTATTTAAAGAAGTTAGTACAAACTACTTTGGTGGCTATGTTTGCATCTGTAGTTCTTTGCTGTTGGGGATACAGAACAAACAAATTAGAAACTGGTCTGTTACTCTGTGCCAAAGAACAGCCATTTGTCAAGAAAAAATCTATGCTTTCCCTCAACTCTTAGTGCACTGGAGGCTTTGATCTCCAGGAAAAGTAAAACCTTTTTGATGTCCAAGCGCTCACTGAGAAGCACTAATGATAATAATGGCAATTTGGGAAGACAAATAAATAATTAGAACTGACAACTTTGGGGAAATAAACATGAGCCAATTAATGGATTTTCTAATTGGTCCATAGTATTGTGATACTATGTTCAACAGGTATATCTGTGTATAGTGCAGAGTGACTTTATAGAGTGTGTATGTGTGTGTGTGCAAACACCTGTGTGCACAGGGAGGGGAGATGAGGCTAGAAGGAGAGAGGCTTTGTGTTCTGGAATCTCACATAATGAACTTATAAATCTCTTAATAAATGTGTTCAAGTCTCTGCAGATTACACTTGACTTTTTAGATACTTTTTCTACATACATAAAATTAATGTTCTCAACTTAGAACTTAGCCTTTTTAATCCTTTGGTATTATTCAAGTACATGTCATCTCAGTTTAGCCTGCTGTTACCTAATAGACACTTGGTCAAATATTGTTTGCTATTAAGTGGTAGAAACGGAAAATTCCTGATAATTTTTGGAAATTTTTGTATGGCCAGTAAAATTATTTGGAATGTCTCTACTAGTTGTTAGAACTTGGAGCAAAAATATATTGTCAGTTTTCTCTATACAAGTTTATAATTACACAAAACATTGATATACTTTTGGTCAGATTAGGAACACACTCTGTTGCCAGTCATTCCCTTATTGAAAAATACTTTTAAGCACACTTATATAATATCACACAAGTTACACTTTGGAGGATATTTATAATTAGGTGAGAAAGGAAAAGCAGGTGTTCCCTACAGGGAGAAATCCCTACAGGATATTTTCCATGCTTGTCCTGGCCTAGAAAGGTAAAAATCATAATGAATTGTTTCGAATAAGCTAATGAGCATCATAGTTTAAAATGTTCTATGAATTAAATACTTTTCTATATGGCCTAGCTTCAAGAATATTTCAGCTTTTAGTATTACTGATCTCTGCTGTTAAAGCAGTTAGACCCTTTGTCATGAACATTTCAGAATCGCATAAGCTAATAAGAAATAATCCTGGTGCCACAAACTGGGGTGGCTGAGATGGGGGTGTGGGAAGGAGTGAAGGGACTGTACCAGTCGTTTTCAGTATTTCAAACTGTCTGCCTCACAACAAAATCTGCATCCTGACCAAAACACCAAGCACCTCAAACAAGGAAAAACAACCCTCTATCTGATGCTAGTTTTAACTTCTATTTTTATCAACTTGCACATACAGTTGGGTACATCTTTGAGTATTAAGTATATAAATAGATGAATGATTAATAAATACAGTTATAATAATAATGATTTTTAAAGCACTTTCCCCAAACCTTTTTGAGTGTTTACCCTCTGCTATGTGCTTTTGTAACAATATCAATTATATTTAAAATTAGCTTCAATTTAAGCAACCCTATGAAAGATATCATTATTAGATCCATTTTAAGGCTGGGCATATCGAGGCCCCCAAGAGGTCAGCTAATTTATCCCATGATCCACAACCAATGTTTTGGAGTCAGGATTTGAGTCTAGGCAATCTGACTCCAGGGTGCCTATATTGAGTATGAATTCTATGAAGTAAAGGGAGGAAAGTTACTGAAAGATATTATGTAATCATAATCAGATTGAAAAGTTCCAGACTTGTATTGATAATGGGTAGGCTATTTGCTTGTTCCCTCATTGTACCAGCCTTACCATGCTTATAAGTAAATGACTAATAAGTAAATGACTAATAAGTAAATGACCAGTGTCAAGGGGTTAGTAAATTGTTCTCAGAAAACCCAGAAGTTTGCCTTAGGCCCTTTGGACATTCCATCTTTAACAGATGGCTTGCAGTTATGCAGTTAACATGAATATGCAGACCCCAGAAGCTTCTATAATCAGGAAGTTATGTTAGAAAATCCTGAGCACCTATGGAGATGTAAAGAAAGATAAAGAGTATAACTAAGGCATTCAATTACATGAGTCAGCAGCTTCCAGAAGCAGTATTCTCTGAGGAAGAGCCAAAGAATTATGCTAAACCATATTAATGCAAGAGAGTACAGGAAAAGGCTGTTTTTCAATTCAGCTTTGGAGTTCCCTTGGCTGGTGAAACAATTACAGGTCCCTTGCCATCAGCCTCAGTGTGTCAGCATTTTTTTACCTCGTCTTATTCAAATCCCCAAAACTCTTAAAGAAATCCTCTCTTTACCCTCATTGTTTCCTTTCCTATTTTCACACTTACTAAAGAAATGATCCTTATTTGCGGTTTTGTTGATAATTTCATTTTTTTAATTCATTGATTTATTTATTAATTCTTCTTACACCTCTCCTGTCTGATCTCATGTTTATCAGTAACTCTGTGGTGTGCTTGGTTCAGGGGACAAAGTGGATGATGAGGAGACACTGGACGAGGAGGACCCCATCCCAGGGTCCTCATATTGCTCTCAATGGGACAACTCTGCATTCTAAATATTTGCCAATAAGTTCAGTAAGCTCAACAATTCCTCACTCACCTGCTCTCTTACTGATGTTACGGAGAGGAAGGTGAGTAGGGGTTATAGTTTACCAAACACTTTCAAAGCAAAATATGTTGAGTGTGTGTGGGAAAACCTAGTTGCAGAAAGATGTGTTTTTTACAGACACACACACACACACACACACACACACACAATTCTTCTATATGTACTCATGTTTATGTCAGCCAGGAGAACGAGATAGAAAGACGTGCATTAGTCTGTGTGTGTTGCCTATATCCAGTGGGAGTGGAGGTGGGAAAGGGAGGAAATCATCTTTTCCTTTTCATGGTTTTGTTTCTAAGTGCCTGTTTCCTTAGGTAAAACAACCATGTACTACTTTTGTAGTTTGAAAAGTATCAAATAAAACTGTTACACTTAAAATAACTGAAGCTATGAGGCTGAGTCTAGCAATTCCTCATCTTAATGGCTGAAGAAATTGAATCTGGGGGGAAGCATGGGTCTCCCCCTGGTGAAGAGGCATCTCGTGGAGCCAGGCACCATCTCATTCTATTGGGAGGACAATGAGATTCCTTCCCACAGCAACTGTTTCCTTTTCATAGAACACACGTATCACAACATGTTAGAATTTAGGGTAGTACACAAAGCAAAGTTGAAGGCTCTGGTCCTGAGGGATAGGACATCTTGACTGAAGGGGTCACTAGTAGACCAGTTGGTTCTGAGTGTGATGTCAGAAACAGGTTGGTTCTACCAAGTTCTTCATAATTTTGTCCAGTTTTTGTCTTACAAGGTCACAGATCTTCTAAAAGTTCCCACTATCAAATGGCTCTACGACCTGTGTGCCCAGTCTCTGGCATAAGGAGTAGCTTAAGGATGAGCCTTATTTGTAGGTATGAACAATTATATGAATTGTCAATACTTAGTTGGGAAATGGTTAGGATGTTTTTCTACCTGCTTCTCTGTTTATAGTATTTGATGCCAGTGGAAATTAACTTACATCCTGAATCATCTTCACCACTCCTATGGAAAAGCAATAGGTAAGAGGAGAGATGTATGATAGGGATGACACCCCATGGTGGTCAAAAATAGGTCACCAGAATTGAGCAAGTGTGCAACCAGAAGAATTCTGGCACTCAAGGAAAGCAGGTTTCCCAGAAAACCTATACAATATGTATAGCCAAATTTAAAACAAGACCTTTATATGGTTTGGTTTCTGCTTGGCACAACACTTAAAGAAATAAATGTTTAGTGGAAAAAATAATGCCTTAATAATTCAGATATAATGAGTGTTTCTCAAAACACATATCTATACACACAGGCACATGAGGAAGAGTGTTTTCTGTATTTTATCTTTAAACATCAGTCTTTTGCTCCATCTCACTCCACGTCCTGCACCTACTTCCAAATAAGGGTTCCTTTGTCTCTCCAGTGTCAGTCTCTCTCTGACACTCTCCCTACTTGGTTTTTCAGTCCCCTTGGCACTGGTCTGCCTCCAGATCACGCCTTCCTTCCCTGTCCTGTGGAAGCACTCTTGACAAGCAACCTTTCCTGCCATACACAGTGAGGAATAGCTTCCATTCTGATTGCTGGACTCCTAAGAATCAGCTCCACCCCATTTCAGCCAAAGCCCCCCTCCAGTCAGCCACACCACCATAATTATGGCTGATCGAATGTTCCACCTTATCCTAAGACTGAATCTCCAATGGTAATGGTAAGACTGAAAGTCCAATGGTAATTTGGTAGATCACAGTGAATAAGCTGAGAAAGGTGCTTGAGATGGAGACCCTATCAAGGAAGATTTCATGATGGATTGAGTTGCTCCTTTTCATTCTTGCATTCTTAGGTAGAAACTTGATCATTTGTTTACCTGTCTCAGGCCCATTCTTTTGATGAAGATAATGCTCAATATACAGAGATGAGGGACTCAACCTATATTTCCCATAGATATTTCATATTTTTCAATATAGAAAAAATAGAGAGGAATCAAGGTCTTAAACACATGACATGTCACCTTGGCATGAACCAATGTGATATTCATTATTTTAGGTTTTTCCCACTTATTATTTCTAATATTTATCCCATGTTTCATAATAAATAGAATCCTCTCTCTCTCTCTGTGTGTGTGTGTGTGTGTGTGTGTGTGTGTGTGTGTGTGTGTTAACATTTTATTCAAGTAGAGCTTTTTAGGAAACCAGTGCTAAACTCTAGAAAAATCACAAAAGAGAAATAACATTATATTAAATATATGTATAATTCTCAAATTCCATATCTTAGGGGTAGCCACAGAATATTAACATAATAATTTCTAATCCCAGAAATTATGCAAAACATGAATATTGTTCTTTCTTTACTTGTTTACAAGTTATATTACCTTGTTATGTAAGGGCACATCTCAATGTCTGTGGATCTGCTGGGGTTCCTCTTAACTCCAGGGCAAGAATGTCTGGGAACGTTCAGTTAGGTCACATGTACCAATAAAGCATCCCCGATGCATGCTTTGGATAAGTGGTACAGGAGACTCACCAGGCTTTGTTTTATGCTGGTCAGGC